>JANHJO010003411.1:359524-369766 GCA_032468235.1 Pseudoxyrhopus heterurus | reverse complement strand
GAGCCTAATGCTGGGAGTGATTGAGGGCAAAAGAAGAAAGGGACGACAGAGAATGAGGTGGCTGGATGGAGTCACTGAAGCTGTCCATGGGGTCGCGATGGGTCGGACACAACTTCGCAACTAACAACAAAGTGGGCACTAAATACATGCTTTCGATACAAGACATTTTGAGGATTTTGATATTTAATATCTTTACCAAGTTGTGCAATGTGGTTTATATCCAAGGCATACTATTATTTGGAAAAAGATCTAATCTGCTTCCTCTAAGATTAAAAAAAATCAACAAATCAGTGTCAAAAGTTGGATTTCACAATTTGCCTAAACTATATAAAATGCTTGGAATGGATTTCCTTCTATATCTTAAAATATGTTGAATTATACCTAAATGCATAGATACGATTGTATTGAATATAAATCAGTTAAAATTACCTTTGAGCCTCTGGAGTAAGATTAATGTAATCAAATTGTACATATAGCCTTTAGAGTGATGTACACTTTCAGAGGAATATTGATGTTAATTTCATTTAGATATTTAATATATAGCAATAATCTATTGAGAAAAAGTTTATAGTAGGACAAGGCCTCTCAATTTACTTTGGCTTAACTGACTTATGACGATGGTGGCTAATTTAGATTTACCAATGGGCTTTTATTATGGAATGAAGGCATATTGCTTCCTTTGGGCTCATTTAAAAAGCCAATGTGTGACTCCTTTCAAGTTCTGGAAAGTTTGTGGGTCACATTTCAGAAGAAAAGTCTGATTTTCCCAGCTTTGGAAGTTACTAAATATGTTTAGATATTAATTGGGATGCAGTTAATCTTTGACCCATGTTCACATGAGGTAATGACATTATGGAATAATCCTAATTTAAAGACAGAGGAAGTGAAAATGTTTTATTTGGAAGTCTTGGGCCAAGCAAAGGATTAATGCCTTGAATTAATTATTTAGTAAGAGCTATTTTAAGAATCTTGAGACATTACATTTTAAATATAATCTCTTTGAACCATTGCTTGGCACTATATACAATTAAAACATATGCTACCAAAACAATATGGCCCAGATGTTTTAGCAGCTACAGAAGCACCATAATATTTGGATGCTAAAAATACTATATCAGAAGTAAAATTAAAAATTCCATACAAAACTAAAAATATGACACAGACTAATATTGGAAAATATATGCTTTGTGGTATAAGAAATCAGAGTATGCAGTCTTGAAAAATTTACAGGCCCAATTTTTCAGAAGTGCTAAGCACAGTTTTAATGACCTAGGAGTGAAGCTAATTCATCACAAAAATCTTGATCTGAATCAGATTGACATCCCCAAAATCGTTTTTTTAAAAATGTGGAATACTAAAGAAAATTTGAGGGCTTTCTGACTCATACAATCTGGTCCTGTTTGTTCCGTCTCTCATTTGGTTTCAAGGCATCAATCAGCTAATACATGGGTGTCAAACACAAGGCCCGGGGGCCAGATCCGGCCCACAAGGTGCTTAGATCTGGCCGGCGGGGCCGCCCTGGAAACAGCGAAGGGCCGCCTGCAGTGCCTCTGCCAGCAAAAACAGAGCTCAGGAGGCTGCAACAGCCTCCTGCACCCCTCTACTAGCGCGGCCCTCCCGAGGTCCATTTTCACTGACAGAAGGTTGCAGAGGCCGTCGCACCTCCTGAGCTCCGTTTTCACTGGCAGAGCACTCAGGCCACCACAGGCACCCCTGACATGAGTGATGTCAAGCTGGCTATGCCCACTCTAGCCACGCCCTTCCAGCCCCCAAGATCAAACGCAACCCTGATGCAGCCCTCAATGAAATCGAGTTTGACACGCATGAGCTAATACAACCTTGGGGGAAAATATAATATAGCTCAGTAAAGGAATAAATATTCTCATCTTATTAATGCTGAGAAATTTCAAATTCTATTTATCAAAAAGTAAATGATATCATTCAATAATAAATTCAGTTTACCACAAGAGTTTAAAATAGCTGTCCTTTACACTTGTGTTTTAAAACTCCAAAAATATTTTTAGTACGTCCATTCTAAATTCTGTGTGGTACATAATGACTTATTCAGTTTCATATGTTACAAATTTGCTTAATTATTCAAAGTGCCCATAGTACAGGAACTTCCAGAAAAACATGACATTCATATATTAGAATATATTGGCCAGACTCTAGCTAGAGATGGTTTAAAAAAAAAAAGACCAAAGTTCTATCAAGTTATAGAGACTTTTTAAAATAAACCTACTTCCCATTCACAAGTGCCTGAAGTTATTTTTTCTATGAAGTGGTTTGTAATGGTAATACTTTTCTGTGTGTTGAATAAATTGATACATAAAGTATGGTCTCAATTAATAAACACTTTCTAGATGAATAATTACTTGACTGTAAATGAGGTACAAACTATGTTTGTGTAAAACAACTCACCAAATCAGCTGCTACGGAAAATATTTTCTACATCCACCAGCAAGGCATAGTCATAGATGATCAGTCAAATGGGAAGCAATCATATCTGATCAATTCCCAGCCATTCCCAAGACGGCCAAGATGCTGTTATTTCTGAGAGATTTTTTTAAAAACGTTTGCCTAAAGTGTAAAAAAAAAAGCAATTTAGTTCTTCAGCTATGGTAAGAATATCACTGGTACAAATAGCCTACTGGTAGAGCTCTGCCAGCTCTCTGCTCCTTTCTTCTCCTGTTTTATGTTCCTTAACCAATATGTAGATTAATTGGTGACAGCTATAAACAATAGTTGTGCACTTTTTTTAAACAGAGTTGGACAGAACTTTTTAAAATTGCTTTTAACTTCCTGAGCGGCAACATTTGTGGCACACTGTTTAGGAAGGGAGACAAATTTAAATATAAAGTAAGAAAGATCAATACTGTACATGTTATACTTATATAATTATAATTGTAGATATTGTATTCCGTGGCATCATCAACATATATTTAGATTGCAAGTCAAAACAGGTATTTATATTTCTCTTGCTCATTTAAAAATTAATGAACTAATGTAGGTTGCAAGAGAATTGTTATATTCTTATTGCTGAGATACAAAAGATTTTATGTGGTCACTTGAACTTTGACATAATGTAACACTACTATACAAAAATATGAAAATAAATCAGAATCAGGTCCTGTAATGGTAATTCAACTCCACAGTACAAAAACATGAAGATACCTGTGATAGCATCTGACACGTCCAAAGACTTTCTTTGTACTTCAGCAACTCAATCACTGTCTTATCTTTCTGGCAGATTTTAGTTTTTTCTCATTAAACATTCAACTATAAGCACTGCATAAGACATTACTCTTGTCATTGAAAATTATGGCCCTTCAGGAAGATTTCATTTTTCATATTTCAAGCATTATACCACTTCTGGACCACTTCTTCTGCGGCCGCTTGTCACTGCTTGTACGCATAGCACATGGCCTCCATTTTGTTGTCAGAAACCTTCAAGAAAGGACTCATTGCACGCCTTGTCCCCACCTCTGTTTTGACATCAGGGGTCTTCAGGAAAGGCCTCTGCACTGATCTATCTGGAGTTCTATTATCGGCTGCAGAGGCCTTTCCTGAAGGCCTCTGATGGCGAAACAAAAGCCAGGGGCGACATGCACGTGAATCCAAACCTTGTTTCTTGGCTGCAGAGGCCTTTCCTGAAGGCCTCTGATAGCAAAATGGAGGCCAGGGCTACACATGCAAGTGACGGTACATGGCCACAGAAAATATGGGCTGACAAGGCAAGCCTGCAATTGTCCACAAGTAAGCAGCTCCACCACCCCCCATTCCCACCCTAGCTTGATTTTTACCCATGTGCCTCGCCCCACCCCATGCAACCAGTTGCAATGGAGTGGGTGGGATCTTAACAAGGGCTTACTTTGGGGGTAAGGCTTATATTGGGTGCATGTGTATAAATCAAGCTAGGGCTTATTTTTTGGATAGGCCTTATTTTTGGGGAAACACGGGTATTTATAAACTTAAGATACAGTTAGAAATTATTTGCTTGATATTTTTCATTGGCATTTTCAACAAAATGTTTTAAATACTAAAAAAAAGTCAGCATTGTAAGAAATATAAGGATCAATAAAAAAATAAGTCTTTCATGGACATGAAAATTATAGAAAGCCAAGCTATTCCATTTGAACCCAAGTATATTAATGTGTTTGACCTGCAATACAGAAAGCTCTCGGGCACAGTTACAAATCTTCACTTTTCCTATGAACTTATAAGGCATATTACAGATATTCCTTGACATACAACTATTCATTTAGTGACCATTCAAAGTTATAATGACACTGAAAATTTTTTTCACAATTTTTCAGACTTACAACCTTTGCAGTATCCCCGTGGTCACATGATCAAAGTTCAGATGCTTGGCAACTGGTTCATATTTATGACAGTTATAGAGACCCTGAGCCATGTGATTACCTTTTGCTACCTTCCAACAAGCAATATCAATGGGGAAGCCAGATTCACATAACAGCCATGTTGAAACTTAACAACTGCAGTGATTCACTTAACAACTGTGGCAAGAAAAGTCAGGAAATGGGGCAAAACTCAATTATCTATCCAACTTAGGAACAGAAATTTTGGGCTTAATTGTGGTTGTATATTGAGATTGTATATTGACAGCAGCTCTATAGTTTCAGGCAGGACGTTTCCACCGTTAGATTGGGATTTACTGCAAGAAATTTACTGAAGCCCAGCAATTAAGATACTACAATCTGATAATAAGGTAAAATACTTTGAACTAATTCGAAATTTGTAGTCCAGTTAAACTTTTGAGCCAAAAGTTTTGCTTGTATTTTTATAGTTAAACAATAGATGAATACAAGGGACTGGCCACCATATTAATTTCATAAAAGTTCATCTTCCATAATGTGTGCAGTTCTATCAGAATACGACAGCTTGGCTTTCAGTTGCATGCTGACAGAAAAAGAAATAAATCCTATGGTAGATATTCTTGTGTGTTTCCATAAGATCAAGTTTCTTCTGAAATTGAAAGCATCATTAAACCAACTTTCCTCAGCGTGGATTCATTTAGATCAATTAAAACTGCCACTTTTATGTTAACACAATAATAGTGGAACATTTGCAATATATTTTTTGAGGTCTAAACAGTAAGAAAGTAATTCATTCAATGACAGTAGTAGCCTTAAGCCAATGTCTTAATAACCACTTGTTATTTAATATTGAAGGAGTGGCTTAAGGCAATTAGATACATGTTCAAAAGTCTTAATTTAATGAGCTACACAACCAATATTTCCCAAGTAGCTTGAGCTTTTTTTTTAGCATTGTTTAACTGGAAGCATTTCACTTGAAGAGGTAAAACTAATTGTGCATCCTAGTCAGGTCATATAGTATTCCACAGCATCCTATGATTACAAAGTGCATGGAAAGTTTGGCCTAACCAGAATAAATTAATTTCTTAAAATAAAATTAAGAAAACACCAACTTTGGCCACCCAAGATGAGGATGCTTTAAGACAGCCTTTTCTAAGTTAGTGCCTTCCAGATGTTTTCTCAAAGCCCCAATGACCATTGCAAGCTTGTGTCCATCCTCTAACCATATGATTTTTTTCCACCCACTACCATGAATAAAATATAGCAATACGCAAAGTTGGTACTGTGATTTCATAGGGTGCCAGAATATGTTAACATCAAATGAAAGCTACTTCCCAGTATTCCCTAAGAAAATTGTTTTGCTTACCTCGCCTGTAGTTTGAAACAAAGAAACATCAACCTGCACTCTCCAGTATGCAATTCAACTGTTGGAAGAAGAAAATTGCCCATAAATAAGAATTTTAAGAATTTTTTTTTTTTAAAAAAAATCAGACAATAAAGATCTATGAAAAAGATATGTCTGAAAGTTTGGTCTGAAAGTCTGAGACCAAAAGTAGATTTGCCAGATGAGAACAGGCCTTTTCATTACAGGATATTAGAGGGGAGTGGGTTGAAACCTTTCGATCTCAAGTGACTAAAAATATGATAAAATGGTAGAACTGTGTATGCATATTGTATACACATATATAAAACATATGTTGGCCAGAAATCCACCCATATGAAGAAAAGTAATTGGCAATTACTGGAGTAGCACAGCAACACAGGTTATGTTCAGAATAGCCTACACAGCTATTCCAAACATAATTCATAGTCCATAAGTAATTGCGTTAAGAGATACAAAACAACAAGTTTAAAATGCATTTACACTGCAAAAAATTCTCAACATAATATAGTAGAATAAATCAGCCTCTGCAGCTTTCCCAAAATTTAAATATGGTAACAAATTCCACTATCTTTATACTAATATCAAACACACTACTCTAATATCTCCTCTAAACATCCTGAAATAAATAGCAAAATATCAAATATTGACTATACGGCATAGAAGGGTTCGTATTGGAGAAAGCAACCTTCCAGACAATCTGGACATTTTGAGCTTGACACATAATAACCAACATTGTTTTTGTGCCAAGAAAAATGAAACGTATTAGTATAATATGTTGTAAGAAATGAATACAAAACCACTGTAGCCACTGCAGTACACAGGCTGGAATTTCTGGAAACTCTTATAGAACAGTGCATTGCAGTAGTCCAATCTACATGTGAACAGGATAGCAGTTAAACCTTTATGAAAAAGGGCCAGCAGGCACACATCAAAACTCCTAAACCAAGCCAGGTCCTCTGTGGACTAGCTCCTGTACCTAAATAATGATTCAGGACTTTCATAGTTGATTTGGCCTTTATAAGAACCAAAGAGAAAAAGCTGGGCATTCTTTGCATATAACCAACTCCAAATTGTCCATAAGGCCTGTCAGACATTAAACAACACAATGAACAAGCAGATCCTTTAAAATTAAAGGAACGTGTATCCTTTTTTCTGTTAGGATTGAGTATTCAGTCCAAATAATCATGTATCTATACAATAAAAATCAGCATTTTTAGACATTTCAGCATTGTAATACCAGAGTTTGTCTCTTCTCAAAAAAGAAATTGTTCCTATTATTGATTCAGTATTCTTTTAACTAAGTCTACCTTATTCACATTTTCAAATTTAAATTTCCTAGACTATTTGTGGGAAAGAAGGCAATTCTGCATCAGTTACCTAGATTGATTATTTGCTTAAAATTTTTCAATGAATTATTATTTCAAAGTTGCGTGTTATAGTAACTTAGCGAGGAACATAAGAACAACAAATGTTGAGTGTGGGATATTTGAGTTGAAAGGTGAGTTAAAAATCAGCTAATAAGTACCGCCTTTTCAAGTTTTAAGGATGGCAAAGAAAGTCATCAAAAGTACATTTTTTTTTCATTTTACAGGTATTTTCTAGCCATTGTGATAATTGATCTACCATATGAGCATCTATTTATGCAAGAAGCCAACCAAACACATAGAGATGATGTGGTTTGATCATACTGCAGGTATAACATAATTTGAAATGTAAATTGGGAGAGCTTTCCTTACAAAACGAATAACTGTAGAAGAGGTATTTTCTTCTGAAGAGCAAGAGAAAAGAATAAATTTCCTCCACCTTCCCTGGTCCTGTTAATTGCCATGTTTCTCAAGGTGGATCTTTTGCATTTTTTTTCTTTGCTATATGTCTACTTTGTCACTCTTTATTACAGCTGAGGAAAAGTGGGTCTTAATTTGTGAGCCACCTCAACTCCATGTCACATAAAAAAAGCTCTATCTCAATACTCAATGTTTTAGCCAGCCAGTTCATTTTAACCAAAATGTTTTTTCCCATGCTGGACACCTCTTTGAAGAGATGCTTCATCAAAGTTTTAACAGAAGCAAAGAACCTTTTCAAATTTTCACATAGACTAATTAATGAATGCAGAGCTGTATGGTCACACCTTGGCTATTGCTTTCCATAATAATTGGAATGGAAAATTTACATTTATAATGAATTTGGGACTGAGTAATCTTCAATACCCTGGGCAACTGAAAAAGGTGTTACAGTATCAAGAAAACTTGGACCTTTCTGTAGCATTTCTCTTTTTTTCTTTTTTAATTTTTACATTAAAATGTGCTGAATTCAGTTCTGTTATTGTAAGAAAAGATTGAAGATCTCAGAAGAATCAAAACTTTATTTTTCGTTCCTTAAGTAAGTTTATATTTGGGGCAGTATTACTCCCCTTTTTACAACCCTGGAATCCTTGATTATTAAGTGGGATACTAACTGAAGAAAAGAAGTGGTTAATAGTTTGCTTGTTTGTTTCTTTAAAACACGCCCCTTTAGGATAAAAAAATAGTATTTATTCATTAATATGAAATATCTATTTTGCTAGTTATTGCTTAAGATATTAGACTTACACCTGTAGTCTTTCTTCTTTAGGAATAATTCATAATTATCAATAATACATAAGAATAATCTCATGTATTAGGACATGCAGTAGTTAATACCAGAGAGTAGCTATGGGTAAGACATCCTTCTCAGTGATTCAGTAGCACAGAGAAGATGAGCAACTGCTCCATTAGAGATTTGGAGAGGATACTAATAAGTACAACTGGTAAGCATTTTGTAATAGATTCATTCCTACATGGTATAGATCTGAGCTGTCTGACAGGGTTCATACCTCAAAGGAAGTCCCACATCAGACTTACCACCCGGATCCATCGTTTTCATTCTGTTTCTTTTCTTTCACCTGTGCTCTCTAGTGATTTATTAGACACTAAATTCAGCACTCCAGACAGAGTGATAATTAATAGAACTGTACATTTCACATTTCTTTACTAAATGCTTTCAGTACTCCATATTAGGCAATGAGAGGTTTTATAGTTTAAATCAAACTGTGGTGCAATACACCTGATTCCAATGAGGCTTATTTTCAAGTAAATTTGCACAATGATAAGGAATATAATATGCATCTCACTTTATCTTTATAGGTTGTGACCCTACCTTAGCCCAACTTTATCCTTTATTTATTAAATGTATATGCCACTCATCTCACTGTGAAAAGTGAGCCAAGCTAGCATGAAGAGTATTGGGAAGCGCCCAGCCTGGCAGGGAAGAAGGATCAAGTATAAAGTTATCATGGAGACCTGCACAACTACAAAAGGGCTAGGATCAACACCACCTCTCCCCCTCCCCCAAGTTCCTGGAAGCCTTATCTAATTGTTCTCAAGAGGCTGCCAGATCAGGGAAATTCCTGTATTATAAGCAGAACATAATAAAATAGTAAGCTTGGACTCTGCAATTGTGGGTCAGGTGGTTCATGTCTGACAAATAGGCAGTAAATGTGATTTACAATTCTTAATTGGTAACTCTTAGCTTGAGAGTTTTTAATAAATTTCAATCTCATAGAAACATACTAAAGAAAAGAAAAAAGAAAAGAAAAGAAAAGAAAAGAAAAAGGATTTATATTTCCTTGCACAAAATAAGAAAGGACCATTTCAAGTCCAACCTCCCTGCTATTTTCAGACATCTAAATTAAAGATCCTTGAAAGCTGTCAGCATTTGCTTGAACATATCTCCAATGAATGTCAGCTCATCACCTCAACTATCTTCTTTGGTAAATGGTAAAAAGTAGCTGTTGAACTATTCGTTACTGTTAGGAAGCACTTATAAATCACAGTGATTTCTTGTTAGTAGGCAGAGTATTGTAAAAGAAGTTACTGTTCAGATATGAAGTATTAATGTTTTTACTAATCAAAAACAGTTTCTCAATACAATCAATTTATAATAATGGGTTGTGAAGGTTTTAAACTGATTTTGTAATTAAAGGGGAGGAGGGGAAATGCTAAAAAAAACTATTAACATCAGTAAGCTTGTTAAAAACCATGCTCACAAGGAATAGGCCAGATATTGGTTCCAAATCTCAAAACATCTCATTCATGCGGGTTTAAACTTAAATCAATTTCAACTATTAAAGTATAACATTAGTGAAATGTTCCCACCCCATCACAAAGCCTTTTTCAGCAACCATCCCCATGTAGTAACCTCTGTGTGTGTGAGAGAGAGACAGAGGGAGGGAGGGAGGGGGGGAGGAAAGAGATTGAGAGAGAGAGAGAGAGAGAGAGAGAGAGAGAGAGAGAGAGAGAGAGTGAATAAATGCCTGAAAATTCTGTTGCTGTTCTAATCTATCTGGAAAAAGCTGGTCTGTAGATTATTGCTGTTATATTTTCCTCCATTGCAACAAGGAGGTTAAACAGCACATTATGAGCAAAGGTCAGCAAATGCAGGTATTTTGACCTACCTTGAATACCAACATTATCCTATCTTCTTGGATTCCTTTAACCTGCTTAT
>JANHJO010003411.1:345844-357311 GCA_032468235.1 Pseudoxyrhopus heterurus | reverse complement strand
CTTTTTATTTTATGTGTGCAGAAGAAATGCTTCTTTGAGTTTGTTTTAAATAAAACTACACTGTACCTTTTATAACTCGTGCCGATCCGGGTGTTTGGAGCGTGGGACAGAACAGGATTGAACTGTTGAAAGCATGTAACCAGGAGAGCATAAAGTCTATCCCACATCCTCTCACCCCACCCCATACATTTCACTGAACCAAAATTCAAGGAGGTCAATTTAATTTCCCAGCTTGCCATTCAAAACTCTTTACAAACAAACCCTGATTCCCAAGCAGACAGTTATAAGAACGGAGCATTCTTGCCAGAGGTTTTTATACCCTTTCATTAAACCTCCCAGACCTTAAAGGAGGCTAAAATATCCTTCCCCCCGCTTGGTGGATTGCCATAAAACCAGGGACACTTTGCAATGCAATAAAACAAAACTAATTTTTTCCCCTTCCTATTTAACAGGGATTTGGGAACCTGAGAATAAAATGGGCTTTGTTTTTCATTTAGATATCATGGAAAAAGTTTAGAAAAAAAAACCCAGACAGAGACATAGCGCAATAAAGATTATTAAACACTGTGTTGTAAGTGCTCTATTTTTAATATCTTGACTGTCTGTATATACTACAACCTAGAGACCTTAAATGCAGGGAATGTTCTGACTTTGCACCATAATATTACATATCTAATAATGCTTTCCTTTGGTTACAAAAGTCTACTTTCGCAAATAACCTTAATTACTACTGTAATCAGGTTATAAAACTTCTTTATTTTTTTTAAGCAGTATGTCTCCTAGCAGCCAAAATAATAGCCACCCCTGTAAGGGGGTGTTCTTGCTATTTTTTTAACTGTAGTCTTATATTTTCAAATGTTTTGCCAAGAACATAACTGCCTCCTATAAAAATGGATGTTTGCTGTTTGTTTTTTCCCAGATTGCCAAATGAGCTCTTTGACCCAGAGTAGGCAACTACTGCCCAATCATTTATCTGCCAGGCAGTTGGTGGGCTGAATCAGCATGTGCTCCTGTTTGCTCACTGGATTGCAAGCCCTGAATGGCAGGGGCTAATCCCCTCCAATTCCAGGCTCCATCCAATGCCAAGTCATGGGGTCAATGTGTGCCCCGTGTAGTCTCCAATCTATTCTTCCCTTCCTGAAGATCAGTTTGTCAATCTCCCTGCAGTCCATGCCTCCCTGGCCCATAGATCATCCCCAAGAATGCCACACATGAAATCTCAGAGTCCAGGAAGAAAATGGAAAGATATCCAGGAATACATTTAGGCCCAAATTCAAATAAAAGGGAAAAGCAAAGGAAAGGAAATGGTCTCCTATTCTGTGCTTAGAAAATTTCTGTAAGAAATCTACTAAAGTTAAGTGTTTGGCCTCCAACTCTTTCTCCAAAGTGTTCCTCAGCAGTCCTTGCCTTGATTCATTCAAGAATTAAAGGATAGTCAGAGGATTCTCTGGCTGATTTTTAATAAAACTTAGCAAAACTTATTTGTTTCCAAACACTAGATTCTTTATCATCTGCATGGGCCATCTTTTGCAGACTGTGTGTCATACTTGCTCTAAGGACTTGCAGTTCTCAGAATGGATGGGGCTGACAAAACATTTGATTTATTGTATTTAATAATACCAACAGTGACGGGGTTCGGGAACAGCGCAGGAATTTGGTCATGTCTCTTAGCCAGTAGGCTGTAATTGCCTGGACCTCGGCGGCATGAAGTGCCAGAGCACCGCGTGTTGCTAGCAAAGGAAGTTTCTTTCCTTTAATGGGACTGGTGGCCAGCCCAGCCCCCCCCCTGACTGCTCAGCCACTGAATGGGCACCTTTTTTCTGAGGATGGCTGGCAGCTGCCACGATCCCTGCTGTCCGGCACCGTTGCTCTGGGGAGAGGCGCTGCCATCCCAACTGAAAAGCTAAGAGGGCTTAAAAGTGCCTCCCTGCAAATGAGAGCTGAGAGTGCTCCCCAAACATGAGGTTCTGGTAGAAGCAGAACAGGATCCTGTTGCCACCTGGAATCGTCCAAAAACGGGGCTCGCTGGAGTGTTTTCAGCCTCCGCACACCCCATTTTTTGTCTCTGCATGTAGTGTTTTCAGGCGATTCCAGGTGGTGGGGATCGCCGCCGCCGCCACTCCCCACACCCTGCAGTTGCCCGAAAACACAACGCATGGAGGCCAGGCCGGTTGTTGTTCTCGGCGGCTGGAGAGGGAAGCAGCCTGGTTGCAAGGCGCCAAAGATTAGGTCAGAGGCATAGGTGGAGGCACAGTGCTGGTTTTTCAGAAGCAGGTTCAGGTGGAGGACTGGTGACCCTGGGTTTGCTGGAGCATTTCCAGCCTCCGCAAGCCACCGCTACTCCCCGCTGCCTGGAATTGCCCAAAAACATGACGCTCAGAGGCAAAATAACGGGGCGTGCGGAGGCCGAAAACATGGCGCGCAGAGCCGGGAAAACCAGCACTACGCCTCTGCCTGCGCCTCCACCCTAATCTTTGCCGGCCGGGGGAAGTGAAATAAAGCAGCCCAGTTGCAAGGCGCCAAAGATTAGGGCAGAGGAGGACTGGCGACCCTGGGCTCGCTGGAGCGTTTTCGGCCTCCGCACACCCCGATTTTTGCCGATGCGCATCGTGTTTTCGGGAGATTCCAGGCGGCGTGTATCGGCACGTAGCACATTATGAGCAAAGGTCAGCAAATGCAGGTATTTTGACTTACCTTGAATACCAACATTATCCTATCTTCTTGTATTCCTTTAACCTGCTTATAGCACTTTGACTAAACATCAGGGATGATGACATTGCTTCTACTATAGTCAAAGAACAAAGCTAGCTCTTACAGCATAGTATGCAGTAAATCCAAGGATAAATTGTTGGGTATCAAGAAATCATCCTTTTATTTTCCAAACCATGAGAAATCAGAACAAATAATCCAGTTTAATATGGTAATAATATAACAGGATCCAGTATCATACAAGCAGACTTGCATGAGCATGATGGATTTTTAATCTGCCTAACACTTCATATTGTCAACATTCATTCTGGAAAGATGAAAGAACATCTGCAGATTCTGAGAGTGGATGGGAGCTGAAATCAACTTGCCTTGTTTCACTAGCAAAAGCACATAACTGGACAACAACCAATACATCCATTTACCACCCAGTAATAACATAAGAAAGCAAAATATGATCTGCCTAGACAACTATTCGATTGTGTCTATGCAAGTTTCAAAACATTGATAATAATGTCTTTAAAATCCTTTGTAATAGAAGATTTAGTGAGAACAGTATTTGAAAATGATTCAAAAACCATTATCCCCATGGTTGACTAACTTCCTTTGAGGGCTTTGGTTTATAATACCTTCCATATTTGAAAACACTAAGCCACTACATTTCAATGTATTTCATGATCTCTTTTCATTGATTCCTGTTCTGAGTGAAAACCATAATTTGATATAATTATTCTCCCAATATTTGCTGCTATTTCAAAGGAACCAGTAATTTCTTTTCAAGTTCTCTGGGGCAACTCAGACACTTGCCAAGATGAGATGACATGCCTGCATCACTGGTTCAGCACATTTTAAAAATATGTTTTAAAAAGTATAGATTATTCAGCAAGAACTGCATGGGCTAATCAAAAGCTCAAATCACAAAAGTATCAAGCAACATATGATGAGTAGGGCAGACTCATCTACCTTGACAATGAAGTGCCAAAAGGAGAAATGTCCTGCCAAGTAATAAACTAATACACAATTACGTAAATGTACATCAAAGTACCTTGTGCCTCGAGGAAGTTATTGCATTGCCATTTGCCTGACATTGTAAGGCGGGAGAGGGAGGGGAGGAGAAATGAGCTGGGTTAAAGCAACTACCGGTACTACTATTTGGTTCAATTAAATTACATTTCTGAATCTAATCACAAGTGGAGGGTGCTAGACTATACATCCTAAGCAAGTATATAAAAAGCATATAAAATCTTGTTTTAGTTCAATTCAACTCTTTCCAGACGTGCCTGTGATCACTCCATTATTCATATCCCATCATTCCTCAACCTAAGAAATTTGTCTTCACAGCACCAGTGTCAGCTATTTCTATTTAGTGTTGAGGGGAAAGAAAACCTCATAAAGTCTGGGGAACTTTTACTTTTCATAGCCATATGGCTATGATTTGATTAAGTATAAAGCTTCCTATTAACCTAGGGGGGAAACCAGCTCAGTAGTCATGCCAATAGTTTGGCATCTCCAGATAGAAGTAGGAAAAAAATTTCTCTAAAACATGCCAATACTGAGTCTGTGCTAAGCCTCCAATATACTATGCCATGGTTTATTAAGTAAACCACTATTAGTCAGGGTCACACCACAGTTCAAGCAACTTGTTTGGCCACAAACGACATTTTGTCTGAGCAGGTTATGTAAACCCAGACAGTATAAGACAATTTCCTGTATTCTTAACTCATCTAAAACCATTTAATAAGTTTAGCAGTGTTTTGACACTTTTCTTGTCCAAATTTGGCAGTTTAGCCATTCAGCATAAAAGCTTTTGATTCATCTGGTATTTTCAACTTTTCATTTAAAAAGGATCATGCCTCAAAACTGAGAAAAAGAAATTGAAATTGGAAAGTCTTTTTGCATACTGACAGCTTTGCCAGCCACAAGTGATTCTCCCTAGCATTTGAGAATATTTTTCCTATTCTTCAAATAATGTAGTATTGCAGCATCCTTTAAGGTCTCTGAATAGTTTTACAGCTGTTAAGTGACTAATGGGAACTTCATGTGTTTGTGCCCAGCATAAGTGCTGTCAGGAAGGAACCAAATGTCAACCAGAGGTATGCAGCAGTAGCCATAAATATTCCTTTGAACATTTACCATCTGGAACCCTAGATTACAGCTTGACAAAGAGCTGGACTAGCTTAAGGGCATTTTACCTCCCCCTCTTTTAAAGAAGTCCCATCAGGTCAGTGATATAAAAACATGGTTTCACAATTTCTTCTATTTCTTGTCTTATCAAACAGAAATACAGCACCCAGGTTTTTTAGAATTTGCAAAGAAAATTATAAGGCTGCAATGTTTGGTACATTTAGCATCACATGAAATCCCATCACTTATACTGCTTAGATTTGCATACTCTGTTATGCCAGGGTGGATTTTTCTAAGCTTGAACTTTATGCATTGTGCCAACCTTGCTACCACATGCTGAACTGTAAGGTGTGGGTTCTGGCTTAAGTTTTGTTTGCACAATATGCTAGCCTTTACTTAACTATGACTGACGAATTAACAGCAGAAGACAATGACTCATAACTAGCCACGTTGATCAACAAGGCAGTCATGTTTTAGCCTAGTGTTTTGTGTAACCCAAACACTTTTTTTTCAACAGAATGTTTTTTGCCAGACCATTTTTCAACAGAATGTTTTTTTTTTTAAAAAAAAAACATGCCTTAGCCATGCAGTAAGAGACTTACCTTTGAAATATATGCACAAGGTCAGGTAATAAACTTCAGTTGTCTAGAATACACTAGAAAACAGTTACACTGCATCAGTGCACAAACTTCAGGCTGGTAATTGTACCATTCCTGCTCTTGTTTTAACAATGTGGTTATCAAATTCTAAATGTTCACCAAATTTAGGCTGTTTGGAAACAACTTACTATGTTTCTGTATGTCTCTCATTGATGCATGGATGCCATACATTTACAAGTGGTCTTCTTGTCAGTGTTAGTATCTAGGAAAGTTTACATCACATCTTTGAGTGGAGTGGAAAACTAAAAACTTCATTTAAGTCATTTAACTCAACTAATTAGCAGTTTCTGATACAAACACAGACACATACTTCTAGAGGAGTTGTTTTTAAGGATATTTTCTTGCAATGGCATGCATCAAAAATGAAAGCCAACAAATATATTTGTAAGGGGAGGCTGATATATCAAGTTTCACCTTCAAGCTGCTGTACGGATTCTTTGATGTTTGGTCAAATGCCAGAATCACAGAACATTCTACAGACCCATATCCCATAATCTAGCTGCCCAAATAATTTTTCAGAAAGTACACAAACTTTAATATTTCATGCACAGCAAATTCG
Source organism: Pseudoxyrhopus heterurus (assembly GCA_032468235.1). Classification (NCBI taxonomy): domain Eukaryota; kingdom Metazoa; phylum Chordata; class Lepidosauria; order Squamata; genus Pseudoxyrhopus; species Pseudoxyrhopus heterurus. Next base: position 351,263 of record JANHJO010003411.1, on the reverse strand, counting down.
AGCTACAAAGGCAGAGAAAAGTGATAGGCTTTCTTCTGTACTCATGGGAAAATGCAGGAATTATATACATTAATCTTTTGGGGGGAATTATCATTTAGCAACACATTAATAGGTACATTGGCTTTCGCATTCTCTACATGAATACCTACCCTAATTCTAACCTGTCCAATTAGCATCCCTGAGAATTCTACTTAAGTAGCTCCCTTCACCTCTTGAATCCTCTGCAACCGCCTGTTTAATGAGATATTAGAACACCATAAGAGAAACCATTGCATCATAAGACATCTAGTGGAAGTTCAGGTAACCAGGCATCCATGGCCAGTTAAGTTTCTGCTTCTTTTTTAATCACCACATTTAAAAAATCCTCCAAGTTTAATTAACACTTCAGATAGCTTGCTTAGAATCTATAAATACAGCTAGATTTCAATAACTGTTATGATGATACTTAGTTGGCAGCCACTGGTAAAACTTTCACAAGCAGACCTTAATATGAATTACATCCCACTGCTGTGTCGCAGCTGCCTGGGGAACTTCTCCACACTGCGGGGCGGTTGCTGTCTTTACGCGGAAGTTCTGCCAAGACCCGGCATCCCTTCCACCAGCCCAGCCTTTTTTCTTTCGGTCTTACGGGGAACACTCTTACTTTCCTCCAAAGTCAAAGAACGCTCGCTGCTCTACTGCCAATTTCAACAGCCTTTATAATTAATTACCCTTTTCTTCCAAAAAGGGCCCTTCCCCGGAGAAATATAATGACTGGGGATAACCCGTTTTGGAAAACTGCGTGCATGCAGTCGGAAGACGTATCGCACCCCAGCAAAACCAGTGGCGAACCACTCACCCACTCCCGCATCAGAAAGCTCAGAAAAGTGTGTGTGTGTGTGTGTGTGTGTGTGTGTGTCTCAACCGGGGAGCGTGTGCACGCGGGAGACACGCGTCGTCCACTCCTGCCCGCGGACGCGAGAGCTTTCTTAATCGACACCTTCCCTGGCCTGACCTCGAACCGCGTCGCGGAGCGCGTTCGGTCTGCGGGGACAGGCAGGCGTCTCAGGCTGCCCAATCTCATCGGTTAGTTCCACAGCGGCGGCACTGAGAAGGCGTTTGACAAGTGGACCACGCGCGCGTCCCATTCAAAAAGGAGGGGGGGGGAGACACGGGAAGGAGGTGAGGGAAGCAAAAGGGGGACTCGCTCGACGCCTCCTGCGCCCCTTGACCTGGAGAGCGTCTGCTGCTGTGTGCGCGGGGGGAAAGGCGCCCTCCCCCCCCCCTTCCCCCAAGCGAGGGAAAACAAAAAGGCACCTTGGCTGATGAAGTTGGGAAGAGGAGACCACACAACTCCGGGTCGGCAGCCTTCAGCTCCCCTAATCCCCACTCGAACGGGATGACACGCTAACCCCGACCATCTGTTGAAACACGTCCTCGACCCTCTCGGCGCGGCGCTTGTGTCAAGACGCGGCTGCCCCAATCGCTGGCGCTGGGTGGCTCCGGAGGCCAGGCGGGGTGAGGGGGGGGGGAAGGACGAAGGGAGGGAGAGCGCGAGAGAAACAAAAACAGGCTGGCGATCGGAGCGCGCCCTCCGCCAAGTAACCTGAGAGTCGCCGCGAGAAAAAGGCGGCTGTTAAAAAGAAAGTGGGCGGGTTTGGGGGGAAGGTACAGGCGAGGGGAATCCGCCTCCCGCTGCCGGGGCGGTCGGGGTGGGGGAGCGGTCGGCGGTGACGTGGTGGCGTCCCCCCAGTTTTTGCTTTCCCCGAGGATCCGTCGTGTTCGCTCCACGAGAGAAAGAGCGCGCGAAGTCCTCAGTGGCCGTGAGGAAGTGCGGAAAGCCCATTGAGAAAGTGACGGGGGGGGGGGGGAGGCGGTCAGGGAAAACGTCCCTCTGGGGCAGGAAATGAAGAACTGGAGCAGAAGCTTCTCCTGTTGCTCTTTTGCACCAACCTGGGACATTAGGTAGTATTGCAAAATCCCAATCCGCTTTCCCTGAATGACCTCGGGAGATGCATCCTGATCTTCCAGGAGAAAAGGGGGAGAATCAAGTTGGCTCCCTGCCCCATATACAGGTGTAAATTCAATGCGATGCGCTTCCAACGTCAATCCGTCCGGGACTGATTTCTGCGGTTGCATTCCTTTTTCGTAGGATAAGCGTTCCTGAAATCAGTAGGGCTCGTTTTTGGGATCAGTTTAGCATTGCGCTGTGAACTCATTGTACCAACAAGGGGCTTTATCTGAGGGGTCAACCAGTCGTAACCCTGGTACTTATTTAAAATTAAGTAAACAATATAAGTCAGTTTGCTGTAGTGGTTAAGGCTAGAAATGGGGGTGACTGTTCTAGTTTTCCTTGGGAAAAAAAGCTACTTATGTAATTTTGGACCCATTTCTCTCTCTCTTACTTGAAGGCATACAATTGAAATAACATTCCAGGAAAGTAACGAGGACTCTTGTGTGGGACTGCAGCCCGTGATATTTATCTGTAAAGCAGATCTAATCATCCTAATAAAATGTACATTATAAAATATGTAAACCAATGGGATCTTTTTGACATGCTTTCTAATACTGTAGCCCAATGGGAAAAAATGATTTTTAAAAAAAAAGGCTGTGGGTTTTTCTTACATTCCAAAGTGTCTTAACACTTAGGCTGAATCTGCATTTCACATGATGGTAACTGTTGAATTTCTTTGAACTGGGGAATTCTAAAAAGAGAACTGTCATTAAAAATGCAAATCTAACTTGTACATGTTAACTGTTTTAGATGCTTTGTGCATATTTTTTTTCTAATGTGGTTGATTTGTACAATCAATGTGTCTCAGTGAAAAATATTTTAGACTCACCAATGCTATTTCATAAAACATTGAGAAAAATATGTTTCGTGCCAGGTTAGTAAGTGACAAGTAAATGGAGAAAATGAATATTTCCTGACTTGATTTGCTTTTATTTCTTCCCAGAAGTGATTATGTGACCTCTGCTTCAGCCTATTAAAAGAGCAATGCTTTCACAAATGCTGTATAAAACACAATCCCTAATCCTCTAAACTCAGATAAACAAGGAACTGGACAATATTTTTGAGAAACGCAAGTGGCAAGGTCTTGATAAAACTTTGTTGAGTAGTGTAAAAAAATGCCAATTCATGCTGAGAAAACTTTATTTCTTTTCTTACTGGAATGTAGTCCATTTGGAAAACTCTTGAGGGAGTTTTAAAACTAATTTATTTTATATTTGCTTGAATATTCTAGTTTGTTTTATATTTGCATGCTCTTAAGTACCAAATGTAAGAACCTATGAAATCGCAGACTTCAGTTTCATCTCTATCCTGTCAGTAACACTACATCCAAAGCATATACTAACTACTCAGGGAATATCTAAAATACTACAAATACCAAAAACAGCATTAAAAGCTAGATATGAATTAAAGGTGCAAACATGGAATGAATAAAAAGAAAGCTTTTATTTGCATAGTGAAATAATTAAGATACTACTGCTAAAGTGCAAGAAAAGAAAAGTTAAAGAAAAATAGAAAAGAAAAAGTACACAGAAATACCTTCCGGTATTTACAGCATTTATACTTCCAAATATATTTTAACCTCTGCCCCTAATATCAAATCATGTCACTGTTCCTGCTATAAACTATCCTATCTAATTATAAAAACCATAAGTCACAAATTCATTTTTACACAAAATGTCCAGAAGAGCCTTCCGAGCAGCAATAAATGTAGATGAGGTCTTTGGTCAAAGAAGTTAATTTACTCTAATTCAAAAGATCTTTTAAGCAGACTGTGATATCAAAGTCTGTTCATATATTCATGGTCTGCACTTGAAGTTATTGCATCTATTGAATGGAACAAGTAAAGAATCCAGCCAGCACATGCAGGCAAAAAGTAACACATTCTTTAAAAGGTCATAACATTCCATACAAGTAAACTGGGTTAGAGGCAACATATATTTGCATATTATCTCCTAACTCCACGTTTTTTAGAGGTTTGGAAAGAGATTGTTATAACTGCTTTAGTCAAACAACCCACCATAAATGGTGAAGAGAAAATAAAATCCTGACTAGGTCAGAATGACCTTACTCTGGTGAGATTTGAAACAAAGTAAGTTATGCATTCAGTAATAGATCAAGGTAATTCTAAAGCACCAGCTCCATTGTTGGTAAATTCACTGTTGTATATTATCTTTTCCTGATGTTTTTCCCACACTTAATATGGACTTTTAACTTGGCAGACCATTTAATTCTATAATTTATGCTGTCAATACTACCATTTATATTGTATTGTCAAAATTCCTCTTTTTTCACAAGAGAAAAATACAAGCAAACTTGGGACCTGCCATCTCCCAACTTTACAGAAATGTAATTAAATTCAGTTGGGTGAGAAACTGGGATGGGGAATCAATATTGTCACTCAGTGACAGAGCATCTACTCTGCATGTAAATATTTATACTAGGTTCAGATCCTAGTATTTTATTGCTGCTGCAGTCAAGAGATTTTGAGCAGTTCGCAACATCCATCAATACAAACTACACATATTTGTATAACAAAACCAAATAGTATAAGAAATCCAATATACATAGTAGCAGAATAATGTAGTTAGCTCATGTGACAAAGGCTTGCCCCCAAAAGTTCATATTCCTAGAGCTATTTCAAAGTGAAGGAATCCCTATCCTTACTTTATTGATTGGGTGGATTAACACCATTAGTGTTGCAGACACAGTGCCAAGAGATGTAATGCTTTCATAGTTAAAAACAACAGTTTGAAGTGCACCTAGAAGCAAATAGTGCAGGATGCCAGTGCAGGGCCTGGTGCATGGACGTGTGCCAGTCAGCAGCCAGCTTTCAAATACTGGACCAAATGAAACTTCTGCACGGCCTTCAAAGGCAGCCTCAAGTACAACACATGGCAGTAATCTACACTGGTGGGAAAGTAGGCATAAGAAAGGAGCCATAAGTTTGTGAGATTCTCATGCTCAGGTAAAGCTATAACTAATGCATCAGCTGGACAAAGACTGTTTATCCACCTGTCCATATCCATCCACTACCAGTAGTCATGAGTCTAGAATTGTCCCCAAATTGTAGACTGTTTGGCAGCAACTGTGCCACTTGATCAAGAATCAACACCAAGGAACAAACAGCTGCTCATTATTTCTGAGTTCAGCTTCTGGCTGATTCATTCCACCCAAATTCTCACAGGGCTGGAAAAAATACCTTGCCTGAATCTTGGGCAAAGCAGCAAATTAGGATCTATTAGGCTTTGTGTTCCAAGGGTCTGAAGCTTTATCATTCCCCTCATGAGTCAAATTTAGATTCATGTGATGAAATAGATCAGTTTTGTATGTGTAAATATATTAAGCTATCTATATATCTACATCTATCTATCTATCTATCTATCTATCTATCTATCTATCTATCTATCTATCTATCTATCTATCTAT
>JANHJO010003411.1:219354-231196 GCA_032468235.1 Pseudoxyrhopus heterurus | reverse complement strand
GGGGGGGGGGGGGGGGGGGGGGGGCGAGCATACAACTCCTCTAGGAGCATACAACTCAAAAGCAAAAGCTAGAGTACGGTAAATATTTGATAGAACCTCGAGAGGGAAATTTGAATTACATTCTTTAATGTCTCAATACACATTTATAAATTGCAAAACCTATTAAGAATAGACAAGGGTTTTTTTTTTTTTTACTTTCTCAAAGGAGCCGGAGGGAACTGGAACATTATTACCATCACATATACGGTATCTAATATAAAACCCCTCCAAAGAGGAAGGGCTTGAAATAAATTTACAGGGAATTCCCTGACAATCTGTACTGCAGATTAATAAGTTATACTTAACAAAACCCAGCTGCCTTTTGAATGAACTGCATTGCAAAAACAAGCTCTTCTTGGTGTTAATCCATGACTAATCCAAGATGATTTGCAGTTATTGCAATGGAAAAAAGTTGATAGGATAGCATAGAACCAGATAAATGTACAATCTCTTTGGTGTCCAAAATAAAACACTGCACAATACTCCATACCAAGTCCACACATTGTACAAAGCAACTTGAATATGTGAGGACTTCGATTTCCAGAATTTCCCTGCTGGTTGGGGACTTTGGGAGTTGAAGTCCACCCATCTTAAAGTTCCTAAGATTGAGAAACACTAATCTAGGGTATAATGTTAAGTATTTGATATTATCTTGGCTCATTTTATGAACCCAGTCATTGTAACTGATTAATAGCTGAGCATATTAAACAAATCTCAGCCAACTGAGATTCATTCAGTTAGTTATGTTAATCCTCACCTCTCGAGCTGCCCATAGATATTAAATTGAAGTCTAAGCAGACCATGTTGTTCAACCAGGACTAGTCACCACACTGGGTTTACAGAACACAGAATTTGTAAGCCATGAGAAAGCCAAAATAACCACACTGGGCTTGGACTATAACAGAATTCAAAAAACGAATTATATCTAAACTGAACTACATAGAAGAGTAGTTTGCGGTCTTTCATTAACAGCACCGAACTACATATTGCCAAATAAGATGTAATATCCAGAGGTTCCAGATCAGATCTTCGACAAAGGATAGCCCCTGAATAATACAAAACAGAAATTCAACACTCCCTAAGATCCTAATGTACTTTGAAAAATATAGAGCAAATGGGAGTAGGGAAATAATCCAAATGAAGAAAATGGCATGCTGAAAAAGATACTGCTCCTCCTTGGATGCTGGATCTCTTAGTCAGGCGAGCTTTTTTGCTTCTTCGAGCTTGCCAACCTTTTTCCAGATCTGTCAACCTCATATCAAATATGGCCCTCAGTGCTTCTTAATAGCAGAAGGCAACAGAGTAATTTTTTATAGCCAGGGAAACCGAGACAGATACAAGAGCAGAGCCTTTCCTGGATTTGACCATTTTTCTCTTGCAATAATAGACTCCATTTCTCTGGATATTTTACCAGTATTAGGATGATCAGGATCCAGTTTTTAAAAGACTGCTAGCTCCATCTTTTCACTTCTTCCCCTATCCAGATTACCAATATCAGATTAGACATTTTTGTGACTCTTTGGTTTTTTTTCTATTTTTGCTGATGTCACAAGTCATGCATTGTTGCACAAAAGTGATGTTCTTCTAGAGTAGGCTGTGCCTAAGTATTCTTAATCTGGCTTTCTTTTGCACATGACTCAATGCATAAAATATTCCAAAATAGTTTTACTGACAATTGAAATCTTGGGGATTGGGCTAACATTATAACACTTAGAGAAAGAGAGGTTTATAGACTGTGACCTGGTTGCTTGACTCTATATAGTTTTCCTCCTGCAGTGCCAGCATGTATCATTCACTGGTGTTAACACTAAGCATTTATTTACTGATGGAGCAAACCAGAAGAACGTTTCTAACTTGAAATAAAATAATTGGAATGTCGTTATGACAAGCCAGATTTACTACTATACTTGTTCTTCTAGTAGTGAGCTGCTTATTAGCTAACTGATAAAATAGATACCTTTTCAGTTTAAGAAAGCTCATGAACTTGAGGGGAAGTTTGAAAATATTCAGCAGAAAATTTCAACATCCTGATTAGTAGATCCATATTAATTGTGTGGCTTCATTCCCAGTAACTCTCACCCCCACTACCACATGACTCAGAGGATAGATTTACGGGCCTCAGGAGGCCAAGGCCCTCAAGTATGAAAATAAGTCATTTTGGGGGCTGAAATGAAAACAATCACCAATCACACCTTGAGAACCAAACCAGCATAATTTAGTGGTTAAGGAGCTGGAAGAAGCGTGGAGAAAATAGGTTCAAGCCCAGTCTCCTGTATGAAATCTGCTGGGTTATTTACAGTCCATCACTAACTTTCAATCCAACCTACAGTACCTCAGAGAGTTCTTGGGAGGAAAGTACCATACTATATGCAGCTTGAAGGAAAGGCAGAATATAAAGCAAGCAAGTCAAACATAAGCATTTTTTCAGTTGATCTTCAAATGGAAATAAGGGCCAAATTTGCTGTGTGGAGAAGCTTACAAAAAAAAAAAGCCCTAATCAAGTTTGATAATGGGCTGCAGGAAAAAAAATCCCTAAATCCTAAGACATTCATTCCTATGGGGAAGGCAATTGGGAGCAATCAGCTATTCTCTTCTCGAGACCTGCCACATGACCAGAGTGGCACTGCTAAGAATTGGAGAAAAATTCCAGCTACTCCCATGCATCAAAATGGGGGAAGCAATTGGGCAAAGATTTAGAAAAAGTTAATGGCTTCTCTGTTCTAAGTTCCCTTTTCTTTTCCTCAAGGGTCACGGGTTTGGAGTGAACTATTTTTAAGAGATTGAAAAGAATTCCAGCAGCTTTTGCTACCTTGTTCAATTGATTTCCAATTCTGGGCCAACTTATTTGAAGTGGCTGAAAAATGCAATTCACTTTTGATTTGCTGTGGTTTTGATGACTTTGTAGGTGATCCATTGGTGAGAACTGTTGCCTCATTTTAACTTTGAGGTTCAGTGTCCTCTTCCTGCACCTCATGAGAAGGAAGGACTCACTGGAGAAGAGCCTAATGCTGGGAGCGACTGAGGGCAAAAGAAGAACGGGACGACAGAGAATAAGGTGGCTGGATGGAGTCACTGAAGCAGTCGGTGCGAGCTTAAATGGACTCCAGGGGATGGTAGAGGACAGGAAGGCCTGGAGGAACGTTTTTCATGGGGTCACGATGGGTCAGACATGACTTTGCAACTAACAACAACATAATTGGTATTCACACTACCAGTTTGTTTTACTATGGATTCATAAAACAGAAAGATTCTGCAAATAAATTCAGAAGATTACATATGTAGAGCCTCCATACTGCATATTCATGTAATAGTCTGATAGCATCCTGTATGTATAGAACTTGAACAGGCATCTTACCTGTACCATGCCAGTTGCCTGATTTGTTCTCATTCTTACTTGCTATGCCACAACTATTGTTTATGTTTAGTAAGCAAAAAAAAAAAACCAACCCCATAATAATTATGCTGCTGCTAAACTAAATAGAAAGGAAAAGAGATTAATATAGAACATTGCTTCCCATATCAGTCCATACACTCTCTAAATAGTGTAAATATTCTTTGAAAAATGTTCACTGAATCATTCTCAAATGTGACATGTTTTTATTATAAAATTGTTTGTTGAGATCTTCGTGATTTATGTTGTGTAACTGAACATTCAGTGCTATAAATCTAAATAAAACTAAGGGTAGAAATAAAATATTTTGTAATATTTAAACAAATGAAAGTTTTAGAATCATTATTCAGAACTTTAGTATATCTTATGCTGTGATTTCATTAAAAAAACTGTTATCTGATAAGCACCAATAATGATTAAGTTGATATTTTTGAAATACATTTCTGTTGTCTCTGTTTGATCAGCTTCTTTATTTAAAAAAAACCAGAAAATTATATTTGGGTAGTATTTCAGATAAAAGACTATGCTATGTTAGAATAATAAAAACTGTACTCTGATATATTTCAATGGTGCTAGATTGAGGAAGGCAGAATTAGTCCCAACAATAGGATTTTGTTGACTCATAATTGGCAAGATATATTTTCTTTTTTTCAAAAAAAACCCTATATTTCATTAACATGTTAGATTTTTCTTCTTCCTCAGTATTTCCATTGTCTTTTAAACAGTCAAGAAAAACAAACACATGTTCACAGTATGATAAAACTACCCTTAAATTGCTAGCTAAACACCATTGCAAGGATCAAAAAAAGAGGGCTCAACAGCAATAGCAGCTGTTATTTAGAAATTTCCTTGCTTGTAAAGTTCAGACAAAAACTCTTTTTGTTTATTGATCTGAACATTTTAACAGGAAACAGGGGTTCAGGCATTAAAAAGCAACTTTTTTTCCTCCCTGACATAAATTTTGCCATTGTGCTGTGATTGACAGCTGTCCCACTGTCTGTAAACAATCCACAAACCTCCCAGATTGACCATTCAGATCCTGCACCCAACATCTAAAAGGCTGAGCAGTTTGCGCCCAATAAAATTCCTTTTCATTTCACCCTGGGTTGCCATGTCTCTTCAAACACAGACAGAAAAGCAGTGCTCTGTGGCCGACAGATTTTAATTTTCAGTCCTCATCCATTTGCACAATGTAGACACAGCCAAACAAACCATCCCCACAGCCTAGCAACCTATGGCTTGAACTGTCTATGTGTATAAGCTGCAGGGATGAAGGCCTGGACCTGTTCACACATGAATAAAGAAGATTAAGATTTCCTTTCAAAGACATGAAACTTTTTGACAGCCAGTGTCAACAGTGCTGTCTGCCTCTCAATGTGAAACAGTCTTCTATCATGGGTTCCCACAGGGAGGTCCTACTGATTAGCATGCTTAACACTTCCACTCCTTGTCAGTGTTTAATTTAAGAATAAAGGTGAAAGTTTTGCAAACTCTTATTTACCCACAAAGAAAGGATAACTTACTAGAAACACTGAAAGGAAATATCAGCTAATGCAAACACCTACTGGGTGTATTTTTAGAAAAGGATAATGTGAGGGACTGAAAGGAACAGGAGAATGTTTGATTCTCTCAACTAAAATATGCCACTACCAACGATGGTAATAAATGCAAATCTTTAAGAGTGGGCTTCTTCTGTGAAATATGAGCAATTTAATGCTACATTTTTCCCCCTTGGATGTGTCCCTTAAATATGTCAAAAGTGTGTTCCAGAAGACCTTTAAGATATGTTCTAGATATTTAATGCTTTTTAAGGTTGTTTTTTTAAAAAAAATGTTACTACTTTTTATCGGGATTTGGAGATTGTGTTTGAGGAGTGGATTTTTTTTCCACACATCCTCTCAGCAATTGACTACTTTTTAGTAAAGGTGCTTGCCCTAAAAATAATTGATAAAACAAAAGATAAAATAATATGGCTACTCCTAGGTGACTAGTTGAAATCTCTTTAGAAAAATCAGCAGTAACTGAGGAGGTCCAGCAGAACATTAGCAGATATTTCATTTAAAAAAAAAATATTTTGGATAAGGTACAAGAATTTAGAGGAGGCATGTGATCCCCTTCTGTGTTATGAGAAAAAAACACAGCATTTCATTTCATTGTGAATTGTCTTAACTGGCTTATCTTAACTGGAAGATTTATAAGAAAAATGGCAAATGGGAAATCTTCATACAGGTAGTCCTTGACTTATGATCATAATTGGAACTGGAATTTTTATCAGTAGGCAGTGCAGTTGTTAAATGAGGCAACTTTTTTGCCATGCTTGTTAAGCAAATAAGCATGATTGTTAAGTGAATCACACAGTTGTTAAGCAAATTCAGATTCACCCATATACTTTGCTTGTTGGATGCCATCTGGGAAGGTTTCACATGTCAGCCATGTGACCCTGGAATGCTCAACTGTTGTAAACATATGCTGGTTGCCAAGAAATCTAATTCTGGTTACTTGACTGCAGGGACACTGTAATAGTCATAAGGATTGGCCATAAGTCACTTTTTCAGCACTGTTGTAACTTTGAACTGTCATTAAATGAATGGTCATAAGTTGAGAACTATCTGTATATAATATTGGAAAAGATACCTGTACTTATGTTCACTTGATATGATTTCAGCATTTATTTTTTAGGCAAACTTCAGTAATGCAGTTATCATTCAGTTTTGATCTCATACAGGGATTAAATGTTCTCTTAATAATGCAAAATTTGCTGAGCATTGAAGCAGAGTGAAGCTTTCCTACTGGCAGGAGAAAATACGTTTGTTTGTTTATATTCAGATAGATTTGTTAGCATATACATTTATTTGCTGTAGAAAAAGAGTTTGATGGAAAGAATTTCTTTCTCCTTTATATTGAAGAGCTTTAATTTGTCAATTGTGAGCTTTTCCCTATAATATTAGTTGCTTCAGTTCTATGATTTTACAGTTAGCCCCTTTACTTGAAAAAGTGATGTACAAATAAAATAATAAATGATTCAACCAAGGACATGCTGAAATATTGTGGTTTTCTTAAGAGAAAAATGTTTTGCCAAAGAAAATAGATCAAATGAAAGAATCAACATAACAACTAGTTAAGTACTTCAACAAAAGTATTGAAGCTTTAAAAGCAGAATCTTTGGGGAGCCACAAGTTAGCAAAATGTCTCCCAAAAGTAATTGGTCTGAATTAAAATAAAGAACCACACAAGTAATTTAATCCAGACTTTGTGCTCTGTGTTCTTTAAGATTTCCCACTTTTTAAGTTTATATTTCATAATAAATTATTCAAGGTTATTTTCAGTTTTATTCTATGGAGTCTTTTATATTGATGTGGGCATGATATAATGTCTTTTGCATATTTAATCAAGATGACTTTCATATGAATCTATTGGAATTCTAAATCTAGAATCCAGGACTGACTCTTCAGCATCTCATGAGCTACTAATCAGGGAGAAATAGGGTATAGTAGAGAATTAAGATTTTCTTTTTGCGTCTTTATCATTTTTCCTGCTCTTAGCCTCTGAAATTGGTTATCTGAGGTTATTTCCTTCTGTGTTTATTCCCAGATATGAACACATATAGATAGACAGACAGACAGGCAGACAGAGAGAGATCACATGCATTTTTGGGACGATCTTTCTTTCAGAAATATTATCTTTCTAATAGATATAGCCAGACTTTGCTTATTCCTTTAAAGCTTCTTTTACAATTAAAAAAATCTGTTTTACTAATCATTGCTTAGATTAGATTTCTATTCCCAGAAATGTTCCCATGCATACATACAACCATTCAGGGATACCTGGGAATTTCTCAGTAGGATTTGGAATATAGTGGAGCCCCAAATGTTTGGAGAGAAAAAGCCACCCAGAATCAAGTCGTAGGGGAAATGGGTGGCAAAAAATAAATAAATAAATAAAAATAATAAATGTTTCTGGTATTTGGATGGGGAGAAAGAAAAACATAGAAAGAGGAGAAAAAAACTTACTGCACTTAACAGAGATCATTATATTCAGCTGGCACTCCAATAACAAGGTAATATGTGTAAGCTGACATATACAGTTACCATTTGGCAAGTAGGAGAAATAGGATTTTGTCCATGTGGATAAGATAAGATATAAGCCATGAGAGTTTCATATCAGTTGACATTTCTTCAAGAATATTACCTGGTTTGAATCAGGGTGCCCTATAAGGGCCAAGTATGTAACAAAAGGGGTATTTGCCAGGAATATGTATTGTTAGCCTTAATGGCATAATTCACTGAGATAATGTCCATCTGTTTTTGTTTAAAGGGTTAATAAGTTAAAAAGGTTAACCAATATTTAACAGTCAAAATGGGTATCTTGCCTGCTTTGCACTTGTGTGGGATTTCCCCCCACTAATAGGCAGACATCACATAGCATTTTATCACCTCTGCATGTCTCTCTGATATATTTTAGTTTTCTGAACCAGTGAACAAATGTCATTTTTCAGCAACTTATGGAGAAAAGTCTGAGATTTCAGACTACATAATTATAATGGGCCTATACATCCCTTGTACAGAAACACCATTTTGAAAAAGCCAACCCTGTTCCAAATATTCCTCAGGGAAAGGCTGTAATTGCTCCTAATTGCTTAATATGGGGAATAAGGAGAACATTTACAGCTGCATATAACTCTAACAGATTAACAGAGTTGGAAGGGATCTTATATAGGTCATTTAATTCAACCCTCTCTCCGAGGGTCATAGAATAAAGAAGAATATGCACTTTATGCCCTCTCAATTTTGAACAAGGCAAGCTCCAGCTTTTTAGTTCTAAGTAACTTTGAAAGTATCCCAAACTATCTTTAAATGAATGTAATAAAGTGGCTGCAGTTAGCAATTATGGTGTAATGTAGTTTTTCTCCAGCCTATGCCTTAAGAAACATTTTTTTGCTTTTAAAAAAAATACTGATTGGCTTGGTATTTCCATTAAAGAGCAACATAGTAGATACTATGGTTTTATATTTAAGGTACATAAAGATAGATTGAAGAATAAATGAGAAAGAAACACTACCAGATGTTTTCTGAAGCTATTAAAGACACAGGAAATATAAATTAATAGCATTTGGCTTTTGGCTTAACAAAACATTTGGCTAAGACAGACAATAATGCTCTGAAGGTCTATTTTATTGTAACCAGATCTTCAAGTAGAGAAGAAAGGCCAATTAAATTCTAATACCACCACAATTCTAAATACATGGCAAGTGTATTTGGATTTCAGTAGAGCAGAAATTTACCATCAGATTCAAATGGGAATTAGATCATGGGTACAAATCCATGAATTTGTCCTATTCCAAGCTGGTACTACAGAATGTAGGAATGGGAGAGTTTAAAAATGCAATAGCAGTTTAGTTCAAAAATCTATTAAAATGTGATCCAGCTCTTAAGCTCAGCATCATCTAAATCAGTGGTTGTTGGAAATATGCACTTTAAGACAAAAATTGCCTTGTTAAATTCATGTCTTATTTTATCAAGCTTTAACTCTAAATATATTTTTCTCTTCTATGGGTAATAGCAGCAACAGGTGACCTGAAGGCCTCAGGCCATAAGAAGCCCAGAAGTCTTTCTTTTTGCTCCTGAGATCCATTGAGCATAATTATTGAATATTGATGGAATAATTTTTCACCATTTAGAAAAGAAATGAAAGAAATAAAAATCCTTTAAGCCATGCAATAAAAATATCAGAGTTTAAAAAAGAATAAAACCTCCCACTAATCATTCTGAAAAGTAATCATGCCACATATGTCATGTAATCATGCCATTTAAACAACATAAAAGAAAAAGTTTTCTCCTATTGTTCCCCTATTAACAATTTCTCAAAGTTTCCAGTGTGACAGGTGTAGAATCCAATAATATAAAATACATTTTATATTCCTTAAAAAAGCATTAAATTAGTTCTAAGTATGCATTTTATTGCAATTCCTGATTCCAACCCATGCAGGGGTCCTATATTATTTTCTCTAAGGATTCCACCTACAATCCCCAAGTCCAATGATCAGCATACCCAACCCAGAATGCTATATTGATACAATCATTCACAAATAGAAGCAGAAAACCAGATGTGATGTCCTAATAAATTGCTAGATGATAGGCCAGGAGTCTTTAAGGGGGGTCTAATAGGTGGGTCTAATCCCAAAGTCATCAGTTCATTTTTTTTAAATCATGCAGATCAAAGTTTCTCAAATTTGGCAACTTTAAGATAGGTGGACTTCAACTCCCAGAATTCCCAGCCAGTAATTCCCAGCCAGGTCTATGGAATTCCCAGCCAGGTCTATGGATATGGACCAATTATTCACATGGAGCTATCCATGGTGCTGCTACCAAAATCTTTGCTTGTGATCACTTTATAATCAAAATAGAAGATAAGACTTGAGTGGAGTATGGCTTTCTTAAAACAGACAACAGTTCCAGACCAAACAGTAATAGGTTGAACATTATACCAAAATATACCATTACGCTTTTCAAGAAACAGAGATCCTGAATTTACAAAAACATACAAAAAGTAACCTAGAACTGCTACTTAGCTCAAGCATTGAAATTTGACCAATCATAATTTTTAGATTAATTGTTAGAATTGTAATAATGGTTAAAAAAAAGAAAGAAGCCACCACCAATTTAAAACAAAAAAAGGAAGAAGAACAATCAAATGAAGAGCAGTCATGATAAAATATATGAATTAAAAAAATAACTTTGCTTTTAAATTACAAAATAAACATTCCATAAAGATGTATTGGTTAGAACCATTAGACCATTCTCTACTTTGGTACAAAGCAAGTTTACAGATGGAAATTGAACATGCTACAAAAGCCATGGTGGTGCAGTGGTTAGAATGCAGTATTGCAGGCCAATTCTGCTGACTGCCAACTGCCAGCTGTTCAGCAGTTCGAATCTCATTGGCTCAAGGTTGACTCAGCCTTCCATTCTTCTGACGTCAGGAAAATGAGAATCCAGATTGTTGTGGGCAATATGCTGACTCTGTAAACTGCTTAGAAAGAGCTGTAAAGCATTTTAAAGAGGTATAAAAGTCTAGGTGCTATTGCTATTGCTACATAAATTTAGATTTAAAATCAGATATAAAAAATATTTCATTTGAAGCAAACTTTTTTTTGTTACAGTTCATTCTGAATAAATCCAGTTCTTCTTATGTTTTGTTATATTGTTCAGTATTTCATTAAACTCTTCAAACATTATTTTTCTTCCCAGCTTCCTACTGATATTTCTTTTTTTTTACAAAAAGTTTTATTGATTTTAAAAAACAAAATACATACAAGGCTTACATTACATATAACATATATACACAATTGTCTTTCCGACACATATCAGTTATGTTTTGTGAAACAGATTGTTATACATTCTTAAGTATCATTCTATTAGTTATCTTCCCATATTGTAACATATATACCTTTAAACCCTTTCCCTCGATTTTACTCTTATTTAAATGTTATTTCTTACATTATGTACATTCTATATACAGTTTCTGTTTTCTGTTGATCTATGTATTCTTGACCTCCCTTAATTCATGTCTTCAAGTTTTCTTTTTGTTAACCAATTCATACCACATTTCCCAGCTCTTATAATGTTCCGTCTCCTCCTTTTCTTTTAACAGCATTGTAAGTTTATCTAACTCTGCACATTCTAATACCTTATATATTATTTTATTCTCTATTGGTAGTTCTTTATCCTTCCAATTTTGGGCATTTACTATCCTTGCAGCTGTAATAATGTGTAGCATTAGGTATGCAGTCTTTTTTCCCAGTTTGTCCTGGAACAACCCTAAAGAGAAAATCTCTGGTTTCATTTCTAGTTTATATCCTGTTATTTCGAATATCCAATTTCTAATTTTCTGCCAAAAATATTTTGGGCATAACCACCACATATGATAGTATGTTCCTCTGGGATTTTTGCATTTCCAGCACTCTGGTGATGTACCATGAAACATCTTGGCTAGTCTTGCCGGAGGGAGGTGCCATGTGACCAACATCTTAAATATATTTTCCTTATAGGTTGTTGCCGTTGTCCATTTCATATTTCTTCCCCAAATTTTTCATCCTTCTAATTTAATTTCATATCCGAAATTTTTCTCCCATATGTTCTATTTACTTTTAATAATATTATCTTCCATATTGTAGTTTAACAAAAATTTATAGTTTTTAGTAATTAATTTTTCACTCCCTTCTAGTAGTATTCGGTTCAATTCCTGTGCTTCTCTATAGATCCCGGTAGTTGCTATATCTTTTGTGTATTGTGTTTTTATCAGTGCATACAGCCACCAAACATCTGTCTGTCAATTTCTGATTGGACATCAACTCTCCTTGGGTATTTAAAATATCCTTATACTTTAATGTTTGCCCCTTGCCTAAAAGATTAG
>JANHJO010003411.1:116889-134557 GCA_032468235.1 Pseudoxyrhopus heterurus | reverse complement strand
ATAGATAGATAGATAGATAGATAGACAGACAGACAGACAGACAGACAGACAGACAGACAGACAGACAGACAGATAGACAGACGATAGATACTTTTGCAGCTTAAATTTGCTTATTAGAAATCTTGTCAGTTCTGTATTGCCAATGTACTGTATATGTAACATCACACAAAGATTGTCAGTAAAATTCAGTATTCAAATTAGAATGACAAAAACCACAATTTCAGCCTGACTGCATTACTTGAAATGGGGAGGAGGGAGAGAGGGAATAAATTATTTAAAAAGAGGAACACAGTATCTTATAATTCTTTATAGTGACAGTAACCCATAACTTCTATTAAATGTAGCAAGTACAGAAGAGGAATTTATGGATATCAAAGTGTAATACAGCCTGGTATCACTAATAATGATACAAAAGTTAATGCAGTTTGAAAGGTTAAACCAGATATTAAAAACAGAAATCTAAATGTATTTTACCACATTCAAAACTTTGCAGGTATAATGACAAAGGTTGAGTCATAATTTTACAGCCAACGTTTCTTCATTAAATATAGCTTAAGTTGGGAACATGGGAGAGCATTATATTACTGATTAATTATACCAATTGTTTCATAATGTCTTCATTGTCCTTAAAGAAAGCAAAGAATATTGTTGACTACCAAATGATTTCCTCTGCCTTGCCATCATCTCTGAGCAAAGTATATTGTATAGCTGATGACATTTGATTTTACAATTAAAATGTTAAGATTTTTCCCCCCAAAGTGCAACATTCCCATTTGCTTGTGGAAAGAAAAAAAAGGTAATAATTAGCTGGTGGGATTCAACAGGGCAGGGCATAATACTATATATATATATATGTATGTATGTATGTATGTATGTATGTATATGTATACACACACACACACATATATATACCTTATGTACTTGAGTATAAGCTGACTCAGGTATAAGCCAAGGTCCTAATTTTACCCAGGAAAACCGGGTAAAATTATTGACCTGAATATAAGCTGATCAGCAATAATGCGCACTTATACTCAAGTCAGCTTATACTAATTTTCGGGATTAAATTGATGCCTGCTGTGCGCGGATCAATTTAGCCCCCAAAATCAGCTGATTTTGACCCCGGAAATGGCCGAAATTGATAGGGATGCAGCACACGCTGCTCGTGCATCAATTTAGGCTGAAAATGGGGTGATTTAGACCCAAAAATCGGCCTGTTTTGGAGCCTAAATTGGCCCATTTTCAGGCCTAAATTAATGCGCGAGCAGCTCACGCTGCATCCCCATCAATTTCAGCCCAAAATGGGCCAATTTGGGCCCAAATATAAGCTGACTCGAGTATAAGCCGAGGGTGGTTTTTTCAGCCCTTTTTGAGGGCTGAAAAACTCGGCTTATACTCGAGTATATACAGTAATATTTTTCATGAGAATGTCAATTATATTAGGATTTTATTCAAAATACAGACAGTTCCAAAAGTCTGTATTATTATTATTATACCTGCCCATTAAAATTTCAGTTCTCTTCTGATGCCTTCCCTTTATTGCTGATACCCTTTACAAAGCAGTTTATGTATGTATGTTACTATGTAACAAAATAGTTTAAATATTGCCTCTAGAAGTACCATGCAACCACACTCCCTCAGAGATATGTACCATCTTCATATATTTTATTTGAATGCATATACAGAAACTAAAACACAGAATAAGGTATCCAAAAGTCTTAGATTTCATGGTCCCAATTTCAAGAAGTCACAGAACATTTAAAGAATTCCAGATTTTATTTCAGTCTTCATTTCATATCCATTTCAATATTGTGATAGTTTGTTTTATAATATGCATATAGAACCAATTTGTTTTGGCAAATGTCAATTCCATTTTAAAATATATATTTTACAGAATGTGAAAAATGCTACATATTATCATGAAGGCCCAACAGAATTCCACTCATGCATACAGTAAAATCTATTGAAATTATTTTACAATTATCTGTGAGGCCGTTCTATATTGCTAATGACTGGAGCAGCATAAATAATTCCAAGATAGTTATTGATATTCATATCCATACCCATACCCATTTTCTTATTCTTGAGTCTGGACAGCAATTAATAGTAATTTTTAGAAAATATAAATTACCATACCGGTGAACTCCACTGTTGCATAAGACGATGTGGCAAGCTCCCAGCCGGCTGCAGAGTTCTGAAGAGACAGACAGTAGTCCAACTCCAGAAGCACCACAAGCTGTGTAAGCACAGGCTGCTGTGCGCTTGGATCTTATGAAAGACGCCATTAATCGGTAAAGCTCATCCAAAGAATTGATAGGCCTCATTAGCTGCCAAGTAAAATACAACGCTATTATCATTAAAAGACAATATACTGAACATGTGGTATTATAAATTCAACAAAATTTTGAAAAAATGCAGCTGTCTTGAACATCCTGTGAGGATGAAGTCCTGAATTATTCTTTCTATAACTCATATGATGACCATTTATTAACCTTGAATCCTGCAGTTCTGACTGTACAACACCTACAGTAACCTTTAACAAGCAAAAACATAAAATATAAAATATACAAGTGAAATCAATGCAACACTTTTAAAATCAGGTAAGATTAAAATCATTAACATTTGCGGAAGAGATAAGCTATTGTATTACATTACAAAGTCTGGGAACCACAGAGAAAAGGTTCTCATATGGGTCTAATTTTGTTCAGCATGTCTCTTTATATACTCTTTGGCAATCTCTTAGCTATTATCTTTCACTTCAATGCTTTCTTAATGGCTTTTCACTGCATTAGAGTAGTTATACTATTCTATCTAGTGACTCTCAATAAACACATATGACAACTAAACATTAACTGTAAATCTTTTACTACAACGTAATTGTTTTCTGAAAACATTGACCAGATTAAGGCTTAGCACAGCCCAACAATGGTGTCCTCAACAGAATGAAAATCTCATATCATGAGATGAAAACAAATGTGATATCTGACAACATCTTTAAACTTACATTTTAGTCACCATGCCAAACAAATTAATTGCAGTTGTAAATTTAATAGGCTTGGAAAATAGATGGGGCCTTTCCAATTTCTCAATATTCAGCACTTAAATTTGATTACTGCAGGACAATGAATATATTTCATGCAATTTAAGATTATATTCATATATATGAAATAATGCATTTTTGTTCATGTAGCAGCATGCACTGCTTTACAATACAGGTAGACCTCAACTTACAACCATTCATTTAAGTGTCTATTCGAAGTTACAACAGCACTGAAAAATGACTTATGACCATTTTTCACACTTACGACTGTTGCAGCATCCCCATGATCTCACATGATCAAAATTTGGGTGCTTGGCACCTGGCATGTATTTATGATGACTGCAGTATCCCAAGGTCATGTGATCATCTTTTGTGATCTTCTGACAAACAGTCAATGGGAAAGCCAGATTCGCTTAACAACTGAACGGTGTTACTAAGTTAACTGCATTTTATTCACTGAATAAGAGAAAGAAAGGTAGTAAAATGGGGCAAAACTCACTTAACAACTCTCTTGCTTAGCAACAGAAATTTTGGACTCAATTGTGGTCACAAGTGAGGAATAACCTGTATAGCATATTCAAATGTTACTTTAATCACATCTATTGATTTACCTTATCTATATAAGCAGCTTTTGATGTTGAATTAGGAGGAAGATTTGATTTGTCCAGATAAAATGCTCTGGAAAAAAGACACCCATAATATATTAATATTTCTCAAGAATATTTATAAAATAAATGTATTCAGTCTCTTTGTGACATGTTGAAGTATTTACAACCCTGAAATTGCAGGAGATTAAATAGGAACTGCTTTATGAATCCCTATATGGAATGATATTGTGCTAAAAATAATTTTGAGGTACTCAAAGCTGAATTAAAAGCGTTCTACCACAAAATACAAACAAATGCTCAAGAGACAGTAAAGAGAATAGAATTTTAAATTATAAAATTCTTTTTTACATGTTTAGAATTCTTGATGTTCAAACAGGATTTGATCACAATAACAGCAGTTTTTTTGCAAATTACCAGAGTTAATAAAAATTTGAGAAACTGATTATGCATCAAAATCCATGCTCACAATAGTAGTTATAATTTCATTTCAGCATAATTAAAAATATATTTCATCTACATGGGAATAACACCTTTTGGGGTTCAGGACTTCCACAACAACTCTCAGGAATATAAGGGCCATGGGGACAAGGCAAACATACAATGTGACCATAAGTCATGAAATTGGATAAGACAGGATTTTGTCATCTTATCCACCTTTTGTGTAGGAACCTTTCTGAATTATGTTAAATCTACTTTTGCTAGCAATTACAGTTATATTAGCAATTATATTTTTCCAGTTTAAAATAAACGGCTAATTTTAAACAAAACTCTCATATTGTGTAGAACATATAAAAAAGGAAATGACATTTCCCATCATATTTATTTATTATATCTATAAAACAGAGTGTGGATGTGTATGTTTGTGGGTATGTCCCGAATAGGCTCCTCCATCTCTGCACCAATCACACCCAAACTTTACATACATGTTCTTTACACTCCAGAGAGGTTCCTTGTGGGGGTCACGAATGACGTTGGGGCTTCTTTCACCCCCAGAATTGGTGCCAAAGAGGACACCCCCACTCCTCTGCAGCCACAAACTTCTACTGAGCATGTGCGGAGGCTTCTGGATCTGCCTAGGCAGCAATGGCCAATACAGACAATGCATGCAAATCGGAGGCTCTCCAGCCAATAGAGGCAAGGCATGCAAATCGTGCAAAGTACACTGGGAATTGTAGGCTTCACAGCAAGGCATAAATACTCGGGCAAAGCCGGGTTATCAGCTAGTCTAATATAAAACTTATTTTTAAAATACAATTCAGTTAAAAACGATTCCTACCACCAATGCAGTATAAATCTGTGACTCTTAAATGTATAATGACAAAGTTTCAGAGATCAGAATGTATTCAGAATGTTTGAAAGACATGCAAAATATCCAATTTCAGAGCTGTTCCTAGCTTCAGATTTTGGCCAAAATCTGATGCATCACAAGAAATAGACTACTGCACATTCTATGAAAGTATGATCCAAATAATTTTAAAAACTGGATGCACCTTTACTAGGGAGTAAGAACTGCAATGATTTGGGATTTATTTCTTGGTTAAATATTTGGAAATGTAACTTTTTCTCCTTGTTGCTGTTGGTACATTTTTAAATATAACATTTTTATATTTAAAAATGGACAGAACGGGGACAGTGTTGCAAAATATCACATATTGCATATGTATGAATGCAGACATGATTAATTTGGAGTGGTACATACCTCTACAAATGTAACTTCACTGTTTTCTATACACGGCCACTGTGTAGGTGCTGCTGGGAGAGTCCTTTTTAAATATTGTTCTGAACTTTTTTTCAGTACAATTGAAAAAATGGCAGTTGGCTTTGTATCTAAAGCAGACTAGAATTCATCATGGCCTCCCAGTTTCTGGTCCAGTGCCTTACTCACTACATCAAACTGGCTATGGAGGTAATGCTATTCTTCCCATAATTAGACTTTTAAAATATGACATATCAAAAAAATATTTTGTCTTTAATTAGCTGACACTTAAGTGAAAACTGATAGAGCAACTTCCAGTGGCTTTTCACAAAAGGGTATTTGGTGTTTCTGAGAACCTGGAAAGCTGTAGATAGCATACAAATTCATAAAGCACTTCACAATTATTAAATGAACCTCAATCAAATGTTATGAGGAAAGCTAATGGAAAAGTTGGCATATTACCTGAAAAAGACACTATTTTTTAATCTACTTAAAATGATAAGGATGAAATCGTAATGCTTATGCATGTACAGAAACTGTTTGCTTCATAGCTTTTAAAATTTAGTAAATATTTTTGAGGTGGATTTTTATTTTTTATTTTTTTTGTAAATGTAGAATATCTGTATACTGACAGAGAAAACTTGGTTCTGTTCTACATCAAGGTTGGCTTGTGTGACTTGCTATCTATCATTCTCCGGTCGAAGGAGCAGAATTTTAAACCTTCTGTTGGTAAACCCAAGTTACTTAATGTAAGAGGATGAGTCTGCTACTGTATACCAACAGCTGCTCCATTTGCAAACAATGCTCAATGCATTTTAATACAATTCACCTTTTTCCCAATTGTCCTCACCATCTGCAGTTCAAAATTCTCTGGTGAAATACAGAATTCCCTTGCCTCACCACATTTGACAGGAGGCTGCTCTATTTTCCTTCTTTGCTGTTCTACCTCTCTCAGTGCATCTTAACTAGTACGAAAGGAAGCTGAATGTTTCATATTTTTCCTCTTATATTTATATATTGTATATGAATCTTTTAATGTTGTGTGATGGGGGAGTTGTTTGTTTATTGTTGCATCCACCCTGTGTCACATTGGTTCAGTTGGACGGCTTTATAAAAATGAAGACAGGTTTGCCATCACTTTCTTTCCACCCTCCACATTTTTTCTTCCTTTTTTAATGTGACTTTCAGCTTTGCAAACCTGGGATTAGGGACAGAGAGCAAGAGAAAAAGCTGGCAGGAGTGAAAATTATATCTTATGTAGGGGTGGAATTCACCTCTCTACCCTTCCTTTGTGTTGGGAGAAGTTGTGTCCACAAGGATAAAAAAAGTATGCATTCAGCTGTCTTTGAATAAATGCATTGTTTACTTTGTAGTGAAGTTAGGAGGAAAAGCAATGTGAGGCTTCCCTCCCATATCACCTCCCCCAAACAGATCTCAGTGGTTTAGGAGTGAGGAAAACTGAATGCATACAAACTGGAGCCTCCCTTTGCAGCGCAGAAGCTGTTCCTGTTCCATTCCTCTGAAGAAAAGAACAAAAACAAAAAGCTGTTTTGCAAATCTGGTTTGAGCGGGAGTTTTTCTCCTCTGTCAAAACACTAGGACCAGGATTGTTCCAATGAAGCCGATTTGAAGGCAATTTAGAACAGACAAAAGAAAGTATTTATCCATACAGTGCATAATGAACCAGTGGAATTCATTTCTGCAAAATATGTTGATACATCTTAACATAGGATTATAGAATGTAAAGGTTGAAAGGGATCTTAGAGATCAATTACTTCAACTTCATGCCCCCCCCCCCCGGAGATTCTATGTTATATCCCCAAAATAGATATCAAAATTCTGTTGAAAATTTCCAACAAAGGACAATCAACCTCCTGTGTTTCATGGTTATGCTAATAACCATTGATTGAGACATCCTCCTCAGTTGCTATATATTTTAATTTTTTGTATTCAAATTGGTTTTGAATTTATTAAGATGGTTTGTCATGCCATAGTTACTTGATGGGATGGGCAGCCATGCAAATTGAATAAATAAACACATAAATAAAATGAGATTTCAACTTGTATTATATATTATTTTATTTTAAAAAATCCTCAGCCAACACTTAAATTGATGATGGGAAGAGTCTTGTAAAACTAACAACCCTGACTTCCACCTAATTATATCAACAGAATCTAGGACTGCAGATGAAGTTAACTCCTGGCCACATAAGGATCATTCTGGAAATTTCTTCTGATTGGAATCATCTTCCAATCAACCCAGATTCAGAGTAAATAGATACTGCTAAACCTTAAAACAATCTTAAAACAGAAAACAATATACGATTTTTTAAAGTGCCCTGAAGAAAACAGAATTAGCAAAGACTAATTACAAAATCCAAGTGCCATCTGACAGAAAGTTTGATGAGCACAATATCTCTTGAAAAATAATATCTTTTTCCAGACTTTTGAACAAATCTAAAATAGGAGTTTTGTCAATAAATAGTATAACTTGCATGAAATATAAAACAGAAAATTTTTTGAATCATGAATCAACTTTCATAGGTAAACCTTTTCAGGTTGAAAGGGAATTAAACAAATGGAGATTAGAAAAACAGATTCAGTTCTTAGGGCTGCAGTCTACTAAACTAGAACTTTGTCTTAGTTTTATCATTTGGCATACCATGGGGATATATTCAACCTGAAAAGGAATTGTGTTGCATTGTGAAAACGATATAGAAATAAGCCTATTGTTT
Source organism: Pseudoxyrhopus heterurus (assembly GCA_032468235.1). Classification (NCBI taxonomy): domain Eukaryota; kingdom Metazoa; phylum Chordata; class Lepidosauria; order Squamata; genus Pseudoxyrhopus; species Pseudoxyrhopus heterurus. The sequence goes on along the minus strand of JANHJO010003411.1, from coordinate 126,481 downwards.
GGAACAGGACAGAAGGGAAATATAACAAAAGAGTGGTGCATGAATGGCATTACAGCTGTTGCTAACTCAACAAATTTGTTGATAAAGTTGGATTCACATAGAAATACAATTACTTTGTACAATATAAAATAATGCTTTTGTTGCTAAAAGGGAAGAATGGAAAATAATATACTGTTCTGATGCACTGTGGTACTGAAAGAAATTTACTGTTATTTGTTTTAAACCACCCAAACAATAAAAAGAGTAAGTTGTAAAGCATTTGGAAGGAAAGATGCAATACAAATTTTCCTTCTAATCTGAACATCTATTTTAATTTGTGAGAAAAATATGAATTACTGGGGTTTTTTTAATCACATTATTAAGTTAATGGGAAATTCACCACATTAAAAACTCATCGGCAACATAAATAAAGTATCATGTTCATAGGAGATGATTTGGTATTATATGCCCATCAGTCTTTTTTACATAACTAGTAACACTTAGATTCACTTCACATCTTTAAAAGAGGCAGTTATACAACAAAATTACCTTGATATACTTGAAGGTTCACAGTAGTGGCAAAAATCAAATTGCGGCAGTGAAATAATAAAACAAAAACCATAGTATAGACCAGGGGTCTCCAAACTTAGCAACTTTAAGACCTGTGGACTTCAACTCCCAGAATTCCCCAGCCAGCCAGGCTAGCTGGGGAATTCTTGGAGTTGAAATCCTCAAGTCTTAAAGTTGCCAAGTTTGGAGACTGAAGTACCAAAACATGCATGTAAAGTTGGCTGAATAGGTTATAGGGATTATACTGGAAATTATATGTGATATGTTCAGATGTTTGTCTTTATTTTCCCTATATAATCAGTCAAAATATTAACTAAACTGATTTTGGATTGGAAAAAAGAAAAATCTGAATGTGTTTGTACACTATGATCCACTAACCTTTTCCTGTATTGTTTTAGCATTGTGACCCAAGTTTGTGCTTAGAAATAACAAATAGCTATTTACTCACCGGAGTTTTTGGTTATATTGTTTTACTTTTTCCAATGAAGCTGCATTAATCTGGGCTTGAAATTCTTCTACTGATACATTGTCTCTATAATAATATCCTTCCATACTTTCCAGGGCTATAAAAGAATGCACAGGAAACAACACAGATTCATATCAAACTGATCCATTGATTTATTTTTTCCAGTTTTCCTATATACTTCTAGATATTGTAATTCTCCAAATATGATATTGTCTTTCCTCAGCTAACACAAACACACATGGGACTGAAATGCACATGGTCATATTACCTGAAATAAAATAATTCCTGAAGGAAATATTTTCCCTTAAGTAGAAAGATATCAGAAACTTGTTCTTTTCCGTACCTTTAAATATACAGCACTACATGGTAAGTAAGAATATTGTGCATTTCACTGTTGCATAGAGGACATATACATTCCTATAGGACATCCTCAAGTTAAACACATAAGAATAGACTAACCTAAGTATCTGCAGTAGCCTTTTTGAATTCAGTAACATATTTGGTCTTTATTTATTACAAGAGTTCATATTATGCAATCAGGATAAAAACATTACAAAACCATATAAACATGTTCTTTATTGGCAAAATTTGAAAATAAATTTTAAACTTTTAGATCAGTGTTTTTCAAAACTGGCAACTTTAATGAGGATGAACTTTAACTCCCAGAATTCCACCAAAGCAATGTTTTTAAAAAGAAACATTTGTACATCTTATCAAATTCAAACATACAATAAGATATCCATCTAGACAGAATTGTACAAGCAAATGAATATATTAAAAAATAAAGTAGACATTAGTAAGATAAGTACAATAAAATATTCAAATGTGTACAATAACATACATACATTTTATTTATGCAAGATGTAATTTTCTTCAAAATACTGCTGTCCATGAATACTTCAGAATGCCAGTAACTGTGTATTGTTTTTCATATAAATTTTTAAAAAACTGATTAAGAATAAGTGAACTTGAAAATATTTTACCTTGTGCAAATAAAACTGGGTAAAGTTTAAAACCTCCACCATTTTTCAGCCTTTGAGGAAGCTGTTCAAAATTGTAACTATCAAGATAAAAATAAATTTTCATAGCTTGCCGACTTCCTTCTGCTTGATATGTGATTGGCATATCTAAAAATAAAATAAAATAACATTTTAGTCAAAATTACCAGTCCAAAGTTTTGGGTTTTTTCTTGCAAAGATTTACAAATATTTTGAGAAAGTAAAACTAAATCAACTATCAACTAAAATATCACAATTAATCCTTGTGGTGCGATAGGAAATAGTTTAGATTAAAAATCTACATTGACCCACTATCTGAATGCCAAACATTGACTCCGTCTGCCACAATGTTTGTTTGTAAGTAAAAATACTAATTCTATGTCACAGTATCATCACATAGTTAATTTCCTTACGTTATACTACTGGATAAAGATATGAAAATTCAGTGATAATATACTACAAGGAGTAATGGAGATGTTAAGAGGAAGCATTAATTGATTGGGTACAAATGAAGTCCCAATGAGAATACTAAATGGGACCATTACAATTTTTAAACATTTATTTTTTAAAAATACATACTTTTTAGTGTCTACAATTCTACAAGAATTCTTGCATAAATATTAAAAGATTTCAGCCACTTTTAATTTTAAAAACTTAGTGAAAATGCAATACTCCCAATCAGGGAAAGACTTCTTCCTCTATAGTTTCTTTTGTAAATACCATTACATTTGTAAGATAGCTTTAAGAAAAAAATGAAATTGTGACTGTATTCATACATTGTGTTCATAGTGAGACTTGAATAAAGACTTGCTGCCCATCTTCTTTCTATTTTGTGCCTGGTTGCACAAATAATTCTCTTTTCCCATCTAACTTGTACTTATGCCTACAACTATAATAATAATAGCACTGTATTTATATACCGCCTATCAGGGCTTGCAACCCTACTGTCTTTGCTAGGTGCTATGAATAAAGAAGTGGCATCAAGGTTGAAATGGAGAGCCAGTTTGGTATACAGGTAAAGGTGTTGGCTTAGAAACCAGGAGACCATGAGTTTTAGTCCCACTTCAGGCATGAAAGTCAGCTGGGTGACCTTGGGCCAATCACTCTCTTTCTCAGTCCAACTCATCTCACAGGGTTCTTATTGTAGAGGAAAAAAAGGAGGAGGAAGGATTATGTCCGCCATCTTGAGTTGCTTATGAAGTAAGAAAGGTAGGATAAATATTGTATACCATATTACCACTCTCCTCAAAATGGTTAAAAGTTGAAAATTTTGCATATGCATAACAATGCAAAGATGTTTACCATACAAGCAAATGTGACACGAGAATGTGTAATTATATCCTCTAATATTTTACAACAAATATTGAAAGGGGAAATTTAAGTAAACTTTACAATACTCACTTGCTACTAAAGGTTCCTGTTCAGAATGTTTAAAATAAAATGTAACTTTCTCCAAGTCAAATAATGCAATCAATGTGTCTTCTAGCATAGCTTGTTCATCAGTCTGCAAATATATACATATAGACAGAATGTAGTAATCATGCTAGATTGATTATTATAAACATTAACTGCAGATGGTCATATCCTCTTTCACTGAAGCAATATACTGACTCATCAGTAAATTAATATGGATTGACTTCTACTAAATTTTACTCCATCTTTTCTTGTCAAATTATTAGCAACAATGTATACAGAACAGAAAGTTAATTACTGTGTTGCCTGCATAATTTAATTGCACAGAATTTTAATTGTTCAAGTGAGTGAGTATATTTAAAATGTGTTACTACAAACCAAGCTTAAGTGCTTACACTGGCTTTTGTATGTTACAATATTTAATACACTGAAAAGAAAATGAAGTTTTATATTAGTGTGGCTTCTAAAATAATTTATAATTCTCTCACGTTGCTAACAAAGAAAACATTAGCATAGAACTATAGCCTAATAGAAGGCAGAATTATAGAACTTAGAAGGAAAAAATTAAGGAATTTCTGATTATTTTCTAATCAGTCAAATGTAAAATAACACAGATGTATCACAACTTCCAGAGACATCGTTAACCTATTAAAAATTAGCCACCTTTCATCAACCTGTCGTCATTCAGTGTACTGTGTAATGACACTTAGAATTCTCAGCCAGCATGGACAGTGTTTAATTAGGAATTTTGGGAAGTGTAGTGCAATATATATGTACAGCACAAAGTTGGGAAAGGCTTTTTGATCCAGAAATTCTGCTACAGTCCCCATCTTGTGAAATATTTTCCCCTTGGAGATTAGAATTGCTTCAACTCTGTGGACTTTTTGCAAGGCTTTAAAAACCTGGCTATTTACATTGCCTAGAATTTTAATTGTTCTTCAAGTAAATGAGTATATTTAAAATGTGCTACTGAAAACCAAACTTAAGTGCTTACCCTGGTTGTTATAAGTTACAATATTTAGTATATTGAAAAAAAATGAAATTCTGTATTGTGGATTCTAACATAATTTGTAAGTTTCTCACATTCCAATCATGAGGGTCTTAGTTAATTATTTTTACTGCTGTTTGTCTTTCTTTTCTGGATGTTTTTACGTTTGCTAGCTTAGTTCTTTTATAATTTTAGAATTTAAGCAGCCCAGAGTCACTTGGTTGCATTGGGCAGAAATTGAATGAATAAATAAATATCTGAAATTCTGAGGACAAATCATGGCTACACAAGAGTACACACAAACAAACACAAAATGGCATGCCATGGCAATTTGGTTATTCAATTTCATTTGGATTTCATTTGGTGGGTTTCTAGCATCACAGTAGCCATTCACAAGAGATATACAGTACATATGAAATTGTTCATTGCTTCCCCATAAAATCTCTTCAAGATTTATCTGTCTACATTCCAGATCCAGATCATTCTTGGATTTTTTTCCCTCTGTAGAACACATTTCCAAACAAACAACTAGACTGAACCCACTTGCCATTTTTATTTTCCAGCAACACTTGTTGTACACAGGTATAAGGTTAACACTTTATATGTAGCTTTCCAAGATTTCTCTTTGCTAATCAAAATAACTGGTTGAAAATTAAGCTCAGCTAAAAAGGGAGCTGATGGGTGCCAAGAAATCTCTGTGGACATATTGGTGGCCTGAAATATCATGCTGGGGAGAACTGCTTCAAAATTGAGGAATATAAGACACTGATATAAAACCACAGAAATCAAAAAGAATCAAAACTCAGTATTATTTAAGAAGAAACTATTTTCTGATAGAATAAATTTAAAATATATAAATTGAGGTCAACAATGTTCAACAGCATTAATAACTACAATATAATGTTTTCACTCCAGACAGAAGTCCTATGAGAACTAGGCTACAGTCAATTTAATTTAGTTACAGTCATTGAAACTAAAGTGAAACTAACTAGATTCAATCCAATGGATCCTGATATCACTGGTTACAAAAGAAGTCCTGGAGAAAATAGGACTGAAGCCAAATCACATATAAGGGAGAAGAATCAGCAGTTTCACATAAGTGAGGGCTTAAGGATTGTAGTTAATGGTATAGAGCCAGAAATGCTATGTCTAATAGTCTCAAACTTTTCCCAATTCTGACTTCAGTGAGCCCTTCAAAATTAAGAAAATGGTAATAATTAGAAGCAACAAAAAGTTCTAAAAGGCTAGGAGTAATTTTGGATATTAATATGAACTAATTGGTTCTTTTACTTTGGCACATTATAGATTGTCGCACATTCAGCCAGATGTTCAGACTGGATCTGGCATTTTTATCCATCTATCGAGACCTTCCCAAGGACCTAGGACAGGCAGGTGTTAATGTTTGACGGTGTTAGAGATATCATTGAAGGATTATTATTAGTATTTGTTAAATTTATTTGCCACCTAGCTCACTGTGGGGGCTTCCTGGTACAGTTGATCTATTGGTTTGATTTACTAAGTCTTTAGAATAATACAGAATGTTATCAGTCAGCATTCAACAGCGTTATTGAAAAATTGCTCTTTTACAAAATTTTATTTCAGGTTTTGTTCAGGATAATAAAGTATTGGTCAATATTATATAGACATTCATAGGATTTCTCACCAGGTTTGGTGACAGCAGTGACTGGAAGTAAAGGAGAACACCTGCAGTAGATATCTGTTCCAACCATTTCCTACTGGCCTCTTGTGTTTCCATTTCACACTCCTTGCCATTGTCAAACATTTGATTTAAGGCAGCCATTAATTGCTCTGAAAATGCACAAATCGTAGCTACTAGACTCTGGCAGAAGACCATGTCTCTTCTGAGCTGTATCTCACTATCTGAAAAGAGTATAACAGGAAAAACAGGTGAAAAATTATCTAAATTGATGAGAAAGTAAGGATAGTCCTAAGCACTGATCTTGTTTTCTGGGCACAAAAATTGCTATTAAACACCAAATAACATATATATATTTCTAGGTTCTTTTGATTGCACAGGATGATGAAAGAAATGCCATGCTATCGCTATATAGTAAGCTTGTAGACTACAGGTACATCGTAAATGAATTTAATTATTAAATTATTCTACCTTAGTACATATCCAAGCATCAAAAAACGCTATTTGCTGTGGAATCTTGTTTAAATGTGTATGCTATAATACTTTTTTATTCTGCATGTACATATAATACATATCCACAAGTTAGCCTACTTTCATGGCAACTGCCTTCTGTATTATAAATGATCAGTTACTTCTTTATGTCACAATCTTATACGTGCTTACTCAGAAAGTCCAATAAGATTCATGGGTCTTTCTCATTTATGTAGCTATAGAAGAAGTCCTTGTTAACAATAACAACCACTCATTCAACAACTGTTCAGAGTTATGATGGTGCTGAACAAAGGGAGCTTATGATGTTTCTACATAGTTGTAGCTGTCACTGCATCCCCACAGCACATGATCACAATTCAGCGGCTTGGTAACTGGCTCACAATGGCTTGGTAATAATGTGACAGAATCATGCGGTCACATGATCACCATTTGCAACCTTCACTGTCAGCTTCCGTGAAACAAAAATTCAATAGAGAAGCCAGCAGAAAGTCACAAATGTTGACTATGTGACATACTTGCTTAATGACAAAGAATGATTTGCTTAACAATGGCAACTAGAAGTGCTGGGATTTCTGTCAGTAAGTGGTGCAGACACATGACATCACACTTTATGACTGAGTCAGTTAGTGGTATAAATTCTGGTCTCCATTGCCATTATTAAATAAGGAGCACCTGTAAATGGATTTATGTGAAAAAACTTTCTGGTCATATTTATCATCTGTTCCTCAAAACTAAGTTGTAAGTCCAGAGTGTAACCTTATCCAGATCAGATTAATATCAATTACTAAATATTAAACTATTTTACTTACTTAAATACCAATAAAAAGAATATTTGTAGCTCAGGGTTGAACTGTGGGATCCTTGGTGATCTCTGACCTTGGTTGTTTTCTTACAGATGTTTCATTATCAAACCACATACTCATGATGTTACTTAGTTTGGTAATGAAAGATTTGCAAGAAAACAATCAAGGTCAGAGAGCACAAATGAAGACATTTGCAAAAGTTGATTGACACCTTTAAATAAAAATTACCTGTATATTCAAGAAGTGCCAGAAGGACTCTTGCTTTTACCTCTGGAAAAAGAAAAATAGAAGAACCTGAAGAGACAAAATCATGTTTGGCACTCAGGCCAGGGACGGATTGTCCCTTTCTATTCAACCTTAAATTTCTATTATTAAGCAATATATCTTTCAATCAATAGGCACAGGAACAACAAGGATCTTTACATATTTCTATTCAAAATGACATGGTTATCAATAAAATACAAAGACTATACATATAAGGTATAGTCATATAAGGTAAAATATATATACCATCTAAAGAAAAATCAGAGAAAACAGTAAATCCAGTCACATTCCAACAGCTTTGCCATCAAACACCATTTATTATTTCAGGGATAACTATCTATAGTACATGAAAAAATATTTAATCGTATATGCCAATATGGCACACAGGTTCAGAAAATAGACTAAAGACGTAGCAAAACTGTTCAGTGAAGCTGTAATTTACCATGATTAATGTATTAACAAATTGCTGGAACAATAAAAAAAATAATCTCCCACTAGAAGGGGAGACATTGAGATAGTTTGAAGCACTTACTCAAATCAAGATCACCTATTGTCATATCTACAAATTATTATTAAAATATGAAAAGGTGATAAATCAAAAGTTGTACAAAGTGAATGCAAAACTTCAAAGAAATAATCATAATATAACAATGGGAAGACTTATGAAAGAAGTCAATAAAATGTATTTCAAGTTATAATTTAAGGGAAAATAGATATAAAATGTTTTACAGATGGTATATACAGTAACTTCATCAATAATTACCAAGATAAACAAATAAGGCAAAAATAAATGTTGGAAGTGCTACAACAAATAACATTTTATTATTTATAGTGATCATGTAAAAAAAAATCAAAAGTACTAGAAATACTTCAAAATATTTGGAAAATTTAAAAACTAAAATTGAACTGAAATCACAAACTTTTATATTACATACCATTGCAAAAAACCTGAATGAAAAATACCACACTTTATTAAGATAGATGCTAAAAGCTGCAAGAACAAATTTGGTAGAACACTGTAAAACAGAAACATTGTCAAAAAAGGGATTAAGCATGATTCTTTCTTGGTTTGCCAAAAGATGCTACTGGAATGGAAAGGGTCCAGATGGATTGTGGGAGTTGGGCGGCATATAAATATAACAAATAAATAAACAGAGGAGATTGCAGCTATGGAAACTAGAACTGGAACTATAGGATGTGAGACTAGGGAAAAGATACTGTGAAGATATCTGAGACAGTGGACTCCTGGAAAAGAATGGTGGGCTAAAGATGGCTCCACATGATATGAAGCCAATGATTACAGTTAAGTACAGGGAGCAGCTGAGTAGATCAGTTTCTTCAATCCTGTCTGGACAAAGAGAGTATGTAAGGTTCCCCAATCTGCACTCTATATGGTTGTATCTCATGAGAATAATGCAAAGCAATAGTCTCTAGAAGTTTAGAGAACTGGAACCTGAGAAAATTTTCCATACTTGCTCCAGCCATAATTTTCATAGTTCCTTTACTAATCACTTTTGGAAATTGTCTATTAATTGTTTTAAAGACATTAAATCCCTTCAAAAGGACAAGGCTGGAAATGCTGGGTGAGTTCTTTGATCCTTAATATAAGAAAATGAAGCTATATCTTTATAACCTTTAAGAATTTAAAATAAACAACAAAAAGTAAGACAAGGTTTTCACTATAGAAAGTTTTTGATAAACTAAGGCAGGGGTCCCCAACCTCAGGCCGTGGCCTATTCACAACTGGGTCACAGGTTGGCACACATGCGCACATGTACTGTATGTGCAACCCAACTAGTGCGAGCGGCAGTCGAACTTGCAGTTGACCTGTGTATGTATGCACATGCACTGGTCCACACAAGTTTTAGCTGTGCACGTGCATGTGCCAGCCTGCTACTCACATGATCTGGTTCCCCTCTCCCCCCCCCCCAGGCCATCAAGTGGCAAAAGGCTCAGAAAAAA
>JANHJO010003411.1:96369-116789 GCA_032468235.1 Pseudoxyrhopus heterurus | reverse complement strand
TTTCTGTTGTTTATTGACTTGACTCAGCGTGTATCAGCTGCATTCCAGCTGCAACTCTTAAGTGGTTCTTGGCTGACTGCCCAGAGCTATTAACTGAAGGGAGAGGGGGGGGAAACCCCTCTCTTGCACTTTATTCTCTGAACTGCATAAGCAATTAATGGTTCGGGCCAATCGATGAGAACCGGCTGAATCCCACCACTGCTTGCAACATTGAACAGACCTTTACAAGTCTCCCTGGACTCCCATATTTAGGAGAGAATTCAGTTACACCTTGTTTCCTAAATCAATTTTGGGTTGGGGATTGCATTCATGCAACCATTCTCACTGGGCATAAGTATAATTTATTTATGCCCAAAGAAGAATTTAAGATGATCTTTCCTAAAAATAAAGAGCAAATAGAAAACAAACATTTTTCCTACTTTGTCATCATAAAATTGACAATTCAGATGAACTGAATCTTGCCATTTCTCTCCTTCCATAAATATATATATATATATATTTGGGTGTATGTGTGTATGTCTGAATGAAAGTAGATATGGATATTAATGTTGAGGCAAAAAAGATGCATTCTTATTTGAAGACATACTCATAAAAAGGGAATAATGGAATAGAAAAATGTGTCTCTATGTGAGAGAGAGTGCAATAACTACTTAAAATTAGTTATATGGCCCATTAACAACATTATTCCTATTGACATATACCAATCATTGTCTTCTGTGCACATATAATCACTCTCACACAGAGAAACATGGAGAAACACACACGCATACACACACACACACACAGACACCTCCCTTCTTCCAACAAAGAGTGGCAAAAAAGGACAAAAAAATGCAGATTATGAAAAAAAATCTGAGAAATTAAAAATGAAAAGATCTAGAGAAAAGTAAAAATGAAAATGGGATCTGTAAGAATAATAAAAAATACTGGTCAAACTCATACTGCTGTTTAAAAAGTTTTATTCAAAATGTTAAATATTTATTGCATTTACTTGAATATATCTTCCACAACACAATAAGAACCAATGCATTTCTTTTTTCTCACAATTCCTTCTGCCACAGCAATCTGTGTGCTAAAGAAAGGCCCATAAAATGTTTACAGCCGGTGGTTCTCTAAATATAATACAAAATACATTTCTAATTTTTATATTTGGTTTTAAAGAAATGTTAACTATAATACTGCTAATAAAAAGCTAGAAACTATGCTCACTGTCATACTTAGCTTTGCAAAATTAATACCTTGAAAACTTCGACCGGGAGTGAAGAACTTGGTTTGCTCAAAAGCTCTTGCCACTGCTGGACCTTTCAGTAGATTAATAATTGAATCTACCTGTTGGATTCAGAAATGATTGCTAAATATTAAAAAGTTTATTCTTATAATCCTTTCAATCTGATTTAAAATATTATAATATATGCTAGATCAAGGGGAAAACCTAGGCATTTGTTAGAAGAAACTATAAACAGAGATGTGGGAGATCCACGATTATATATTTTATTTGAACTCAATAGGGGGAGACAAATCTACCTCCATTTTTGGTCTTAGCAGACAAATCAAAAATGTCAAAACCAAACAAGAATCAAAGTAGATCTTTTAATAGGTCAGTAAGCTTGCCTATGGAAAAAAACTAACCACTCTGATGTTTTCTCAACCAGTGTCAGGTCTCAGCTGACTTTAGTACCTTGCAGAAATGTGAAATGTAATTTATTTGCCTTGGTTTAGTGTGCATTTGAAAACTATGATTATTCTTGGTTGTGACCTGTGAGCTATAGTCTATTCATAATTACTGCTTAAATGAACTATAGCGTAGTAAAAGCATAACAGAAACCAGTTACCTTATTCCTTTTTGCCTGTTCACTTTGCCAGACAGTTACTGACTTCGCTCACTTTGATTCTAATCTTATCCAATTCCCTCCCAACAGTTTCATAACTCAGTCACATGTTACAGGGCAGAAAAAAACTGAAATGAAATAGCTTACCTGAGCAAAAAGATGTTCCAAGCAACCATAAAGTTTATCCTGCTTATCATGAGAAATGCAGATACTCTGAGGAAGTTCATCGCCTAATAAGACAATATTTGAAATCATTGTTAACTTTAGATCAGAGATATTCATATTCCATATTTTAATTATCTTGATGTTGAAAAAGATCTAGAAATAGAACTGGGGCACTAAGCTTGCTACCAGAGAAGGGGTTTCCTCCTCTTTTTTTTACTTCCAGACTGATTTTCTTCATTTCACTCAAATTCCCATTGCTTAACTGACAGTTTCATTCAGATTTATAGTAATATTTTATCCAATATATTTCATCCTTTACCCTAAGTGTTTAGAGTGTTTCAGTGGGATGAAAAAAAATGTATGCTAAGTAACACCATCTTTTGTTTTGTTCTTCTTTCTACAGCCTATAGAAAACTATCCTGATTTTTTAAGTATAATTTGTCTGCCCCAGATGGGAGTTAATGATGGGTAAACTAGTTTAATATATATCGCCCAGTTCAATTAAATGGAAATGAAATTTCTGAATAAAGAAAATACTTGCAACTAAGTGAAAGAAGGACATTATTTCCAAATTCATCACATGCACACATTAATTTTGGGGTAATTATTATTATTACTTCATTGCTACTTAATTAATGCTATAATATTTTTAATGAGTGTTATGATGGGATTTTTTTGGTTGTAATGTTTTATGACTTAATTTGTCACAAATGTGTAATTGTGATAATACACAAGTTATATAAAATAAAATGAATAAACACAAGTTCTAGTAAGCAAAACTCACACACCTCCCTAAACAACTATATAAATATGCACACACAAACACATTTGAAAAGCACCTGAATCCATTTCATCACTATGAAAATAAGAACTGCATTGGCTACTGCAAATACTAGTGAAAGAAGTAGTAGAATTCCGGTTGCTGTTGCAATCACTAAAAAGAAGAAAAATGTAAGAGTATAAATCCTTCAAGAATATATATATATATATATATATATATATATAAGGCATTTCATTCAAATACTTTATTAGCATGATTTGTACTATTAAATAAGGCATACAATAAATTTTATTTGTGTCTTAGGATAAAAAAACTCATTAGTGCTGATATATTTTTAAAGCCTTGCAATGTAGTGCTAAAAGCTACAATTGAAGAGGGAAGTGGGTTTAAGTTCACTGAAAATGTATTAACGGCCGAGTCCTCTAAAAAGGGATAATATCGTTCAAGAGAGAGGAATGGCTGTGACAATAGGAAACTTCATTCATATCAGTATATTAAATCAGAAGGTACACATTTGGCATGTTTGCCTCAAAGTACACATTAATAAACTCTTTACTTGGAAAGAAAGCAGAAACAGCCCTATATGTATTACTTAATAATGCTAATGTAACATTATGTACTACTTAATTACTTAATAACGCTATGTAACATATTTTTTTAAAATTAACATTATATCATTATACACAGTAAAAGTTTATTATTATATTAAATGATACATTACCTATATGAATCCCGATTGCTTATAGTGTCATGACCAGAATCTTCCTGCTCATCACTTACTACATTGAAGCATACTTTTTTTCCATTGCGTTCTCCTTTTTCATTATCACTGTCTGTTGACATTAACAATTCATGGTTTGTATGTTGTGAACTTGGAGAATATGTTATTGAAGAGAGAAGGCTGAAATTTATAAATTTAATAGAGGTAATTAAAAATGCATCCCTCTAATTTGTATGAAAATTTGTAAATGCAGGCATAGCATACACTTAAAACAGAAGCAGGAATCTAACGTGGCTAGGCTCATATAACATCCAATCATGGATTACTCTTTCCAAATATTCTTCACTTACTCCATACACATTTTAAATTACGGTAAGTCTGTTTCAACTGGAACGAATTCAAAAGACCAGAAGTACTTGTAGTTGTCATTAGAGTTGTCTTAATGAGATCAATGGAGTTATTGATTGGTTTGATTTATTTGAATAAGTATTTGTCCAACCCACAAATATCAAGTACTGAATATGGAAAGGCCACATGAAAATGTTTTATCACAGACTTACGGTTTTCCAAGAAAAATCCAAATGTAAGTTAAAGCTATAATTTTAGAAAGCTAATATATGTATTATTATCCTAATCCATAAACTTTAGGATTACTTACTCATCTATTTGAAAAACACAGTTTTCCACCTCCTTTAATGTACTCTGTAATTTGCATAACAGTTTCTGATAGATGTCTTCTGTTTCTAAATCTTCTTCTTTTAACAGGTACCTTAAACCATGGCCATCCTGTTGACCTAATGATTGACCTGATGGAGCGGCCATGGTTGTTATAGTATGTTGTATATAAACCATGGGATTCAGTTTACCTAGAAAAAGTATATTGCATAAATGCTGTATTTAGATTCACTATAACTCCCATTAATTTAAATGCAAAAAAATCCAGCTCACTTTCATAAATCCAATTAATAATCATTGTACACATTCAGAATACAAGCAAAACATGATGCTGAAAATCCACACTTGTTATGAAATTAATTAACTCATTTTTACAAGTATAATTCACTTTTTAACATTATCCCACAAGCTAATGAAACAGAATAATCTGAATTAAAATAGAAATGATTATACAATATAAATACTGAAAAAAACATGAATTCTTGAAAAAAATTCTCCATACTTTAGCTAAAACTAGAGACAGAAATAGGCAGGCTGACATAGACACACAAATTATGATTACTTCTCAGCTGGCAGGGGAGTAAATTAAGCAAACAAACAATGCCCTCAACACACCCCTCTTTTCAGTGCTTGTTCAATAACTACTTCAAAAGAAAAAATGTGCCACTTATTTAGCAAAAATGGCACTCACTTTAAATAGGACACTTGCTCTGATGAAAAAAATAGCTGAAGTAGATAAACATTTGCAGCTTCCTGTTATTACAATCATAATGTGACCATTTAATTATTTGAGGAAGAAGAAATAAGCAGTAATTTAGATGGATCACAAAATAAAAATCCTTCAATTAATACCGTAGTGATTACAGAGTAAATTTGGCTCCAACAAATAAATAAATAAAATAAAAACGGAAAATCATATGTATGGATGTGACTTGGTTCTATGTATAAGTCTGCAATTTCATTACACCAAACTAGCCATTATGCAGTATCAAAGTGGCAATTTCCCATATTATATATATTTTCTCTTTCCCAAAGAACAAAAAGCTAATGAGCTGGAGGCTTGAAAGTTTGGAACCCCTCCAAAGAACTGTAGCCATTGCAGTCAGTCTCTGCCACTTGCACCAGACATCCCTGCATGCAGATAAACAAGACAACCTCAAGGAGAAATGCCCTGCTCAATGGATTCCCCTCTTCATCAATTCCTCTGAGAAAAACAAGAATGAATGAAGCCCTTGAAAAAGTAGAAAAGGCAGGTGAAAGGGTGGCAATGATAGTATTTGGTTTATAAAGCAAGAACAGTCCAAAATCATTAGTCCTTGAGTAGAACAAAAAATTCTTCTTTGCCCTTAATAATAATATCAGTTAAAAAATATACTACCTCTAAATTAACCAAATCTCTTCATTTCTTGTCATGCTAGGAAGATAAGACCTCGCTGTTTACCTTGCTCCGTATGTCTGTTTTCTTTTTCATATGAAAAATGTTTTCTGCTATCAAGTTGAACACCAAAGGCACTGCCAAGTGAGGTTGATGTTTTGGGATATGAGACTTCCATAACATTGATATGACAATTAGTTGGACAGAAATCACTGCTATGCAGTGGTGAGATCTTTGACTTAGCTTGCTTGAAGGTAGGCCAAGCTCGATTTTTTAGGACCCGTGAAAACTATAGGTAAATCCAAAAGGAAAATGTTATATGAATCCAAAGATTCTAGTTTGAACTATATAACAACTTTAGCAACTCATTTTTCAGATGTGAGAAAAATATTGTTTCAGACTCTTATTTCTGCACATAGATTTTCTGTTTCCACAACACATACTGTTTCCCCGAAAACAAGATCTATCCCGAAAATAAGACCTAGCATGTATTTTACGTGCACCTAATATAAGCTCTACCCAAAATAAGCCCTACTTAAAAGCCCACACAGCCACCTGGCCACCCATTCCATCTGGTTGCCTGCGGTGCCATGGCCACAAGGTGAGGTGGGATGGTTGTGGAGCTGCCCCATGTGCCCCGCACCAGCTTACCTCAGGGTCCCCGCAGCCACGCCATCTATGCCCCGACACCTGCCTCACGCCGGCAGCACCAGCAGCCATATGCAGCAGGTGCCCACATGGCCGCTGGCCCACTTCTGCTTGTTCGCAGCCTCAATGGAGCAGGAGGTCGAACAGTCCAGTGGTGCCATGGCTGTGACACGAGGCAGGTGTCGGGGTGTAGATGGCCTGGCTGCAGGGGTCCTGAGGTAAGCTGGTGCAGGGTGTGTGGGACAGCTCCACCCCACCCCCCACTTTGCCTTGTGGCTGTGGCACCGCTGTGAGCAAGCAGAAGAAGTGGGCCTTCCGTACATGGAGAAAAAAATAAGACATCCCCCAAAATAAGCCCAAAAGAAAATAAGACCCGATCTTATTTTCAGGGAAACACAGATAATTCTGCACACAAAATTATATTTCTGCATCAAAATAAGTGAGAACAGCACACCTCTGTTGAGTTAAAGATAATGTCAGTTATAAAGAATCAAATGCAGCATCCACAACAGGAATTTGAACATATTCTATGTTTTGATAAGCACAAATTATACCCACTTTCCAACTCATATAACTGTAATAGAGTGAGCTACACGTTTCATTTCCAAAAGTGAGAAAAATAACCAATCATTCATCCATCATTTCTTTCTCATTTGATATCCAAATCTGATTTATTTTAATCTGAATATTCTATAGCCCATGAAATTATAAAGTTATGTAGTTAAATTGATGCTGCAGTAATATGGTAATAATAAAAAGCCATTGCATAATTATTTATAAACTTCAAACTTTTACACTGAAACTAACAGCACAATTAATCACATTCTTGACAATCTGTTTCCACCTGAAATAAAGATAAAACTATCCTTAGAATAAAACATATTCCAACAGCCACTCAAATAGAAAACGTTCTGAAAATAATAATTGTGCACCATGTTCATAGATTCTCAAAAATCTTATCCGAGCAGATGGGGAATATGTGGGTTTATAACTTTAGGTTTGGTAAATATGTCTACCTCCTCCACATGGTTGTACCAGTATACTTGTACTTCATCCAATATGCTCTTGCTATTCTTGTCCTGGACACTGCAGATATTAGTAAATTTTTCTACAATACACCAGTAATAAATGAAAAGTATTTTGTCTAACATAGAAAATTTAATTGCAGAGGAATCACAAAAAAAGTCAGGCCAGTTTGTTACTAAACTTTTTTTTTCTGATGTCATCCTGTTCCATTTAACAAGTACATTCTCAAAATCTACTTCACGGGATTAGAAACCTTCAAGCATATTTTGAAGTATACCATATTATAAAAATCCTCTCTATATACCATCTATGTATTTACTTTGATTCTACCTATTTAGAGTATATGTAATTGTTTACCCATACTTAGTTCCAGTTGAATATTTTCACCATTTCTTCTAAGCAAATTTACAACCTTTACCTTTTTATAATTTGTAATCCTTCTGCAAATGTGCTCTATTTTTTCACTGCAAATGGCACTGAATTTGTTCCGAAGATTAGTAGGAATTACTTCATGTATACTATTCAAGCTGCTACAGTTTTGCACAAATTGCTCATCACTTTTTGCTAGAGCTTCAAGGATCTAGTAGGACAAAAATAATTATTTAAGGTTATTAATTCTCATAGTACAGCCCTAATATATAAATCCATCCTTATGTATTTATCATGCATTTAATATTTAATTTTTTCTTCATTGGGTACATATCGATATTTTACAAAACTAGTATGTGTGAAACCAACTGCTCCAATTATTATGGCTTAAATTAAAAAAAAAACTCATTTATCAAGCAGGTTTCAGATTTGGATTTTGAGACCAAGTAAGCAGTTTGTCCTTAGAGTTCCGTCTATTTACCATGAAAAAGGTCACATAGACAACTTGAAATTCTTGGATTAATTAAAACTCCTGTGAGCAATGACAGAAGCATTCTGCCTTCTAGGACATGATTTGTAAGCGGTAAAGTGTTTATGCATTGTGAACTCAAGTTGTATCAAGCGGCAGGGCATTGAAGCCACTGAAGAGAAATAGGCAATAGAACTGGAGAGAATGCCCCTAGGAGGAAGGAACATCTAAGAATGTAGCAAGTACAAGTAGAATCAGGAAGGAATATCTGCATAATAGATTGGATAGTGGAAGGAACTGAGCTTTATTGAAAAAAAATAGTCCTAGAATGACAGCATGTAGAAACATGACCAGGGTGCTGGATATCTCTGCAGTTCAAGAAAGTGATTTTTCCTTCCTTACATCCTACTCTCTAATTTAGCAAAAACCGTCTAGAGAAGGAGTTAACAGAACAAGCAATTATTATGTATAGGAAATAGGCAGATAAGGGATGGAGCGACTGAAACAGACTTACAAAAACCTCTGTATATACTATGATGTATGATATATTATACAAACATTTTATTCTTGAGCTAAGGTCATTTATATTAGAAATATAAGCAAATAGTATTTACTTGGGACTCTAACAATATAAATCAATTCAGCTGGCCAAATATTGTGTGCATGGCCAATTAGTCCTGTCCATTTCCACTCCTTAGATACATTCCACAAGGAATATTTTTAAAAACAAGTAAGATTTCATTCAATATCATACTTGCAGGAAGGAGTTTAGGAAAGTACATTTTTCCTCCTTTCCTCAGCATCATGGAAAGGTCTACATAGGAGACAAGCCAGTGTACCACTTTCCAAAGTTAGGAAGCAAGGAGATGGCAGCTACAGCAACAGCTCCCAGAGTCACTTTGGAGAGTGAGATGGATAGCATATAAATTTAAAAAAATAAAATAAATGAAAGGTGACACAGCTAAAAAACAGTGGCAAGAAAATGGAGGCAACATCACAGTACACTGAGGATGGAGGGAAGCAGCAGCAGCAGCAGTTGTATATATTGCTACAATCTAGCAGTTGAATAATGTTTTGGAGTAAGGACAAATTTCTTAAGTCTGTTCTGAAGTGTTATTTTTTTTATGGTTTTCAAATTATTAGAAAAAAGAATACCAGTAAGTCTGCAAACTGCATAGACTAGCCAATTATTTTTTTGAAATCTCATCAAATATCAAATGTAGAGAGATCCTCTTACAATATCATTTGAGACTGAAATAATCAAAGAACTGACAATTTCCATTGATGACACAAACTATAGGTAGATAAGGTAAAGGTAAAGGTTTCCCTCGCACAAACATGCTAGTCGTTCCTGACTCTAGGGGGTGATGCTCATCTCCATTTCAAAGCCGAAGAGCCAGCGCTGTCCAAAGACGTCTCCGTGGTCATGTGGCCGGCATGACTAAACGCCGAAGGCGCACGGAACGCTGTTACCTTCCCACCAAAGGTGGTCCCTATTTTTCTACTTGCATTTTTACATGCTTTTGAACTGCTAGGTTGGCAGAAGCTGGGACAAGTAACAGGATCTCACTCCATTACACGGCACTAGGGATTCGAACTGCCAACCTTTCTGATCGACAAGCTCAGAGTCTTAAGCCACTGAGCCACCGCGTCCACCACTATTGGTAGATACATCCCTATTAATGCCAGCAAGCTAATCAAATAATGGACTTAATATTGAGAGAAAGAAAAAGAGGACAAGATTTCTCCTTTGTGTGAAATGAAATTCTGGACCATCTTTTAAGATAATTGAATATATCTTCTTTCTTCTAGTACCACACAATCTCATCCTCCTTATTTATTAGATAAATTATTTGTAGTTGTGTTGTTCTGAACAACTAGTAAACAATCAGATTAGGAATCTTTACTATATAGAAGAACTGAAAATCTTTTTTGTAACCAACCATGTTCTCCCACCTATGTTTTGCCAAATGATATGATAATTCTTAAATCCTACTATTAAAATAATTCCTAATAATAATTCTTAAAACTACTATTAAAATGCAATAAGGTGATGAAATGTTGTAGCTCATAGTTTTGGGAAACAAAAAAAAGATTCAGGACTAGTTTGAGGCTTAGCCTCTTTTGCATTTATCATTTTATGGTTTGAATTTAGTAGATAACCATGATTCATAATCTTAAATAAACATCAAAAGCACACAAATCACTGATTTGAAATAAAATTATTATAATTTTAAATTTTCTTCAGTAGGAACATATAAAATACATACATATATACATGTTTTATGCATCATACCTTTGCAGTCAGGCTGAAAAAGCCTTTTGGTTCAATCATTTTCTCTAAAACATGGCATTTTATTCCAGCAGTACTATCATACTCATAAACAACACCATATTCCAGATGAACATTATCAACAGTCAGACAGACATGATCCTTTCGTCCATCAATTATTGCCATAGTATTAAATTTATCAATTGCTTCTAGAAACAAAAAAAGATCTATTCTGTAGATTAATTAATACAGACTACCTCTGAAACACATATTGTTTTATTGCAAAGTCATTTAAGAAATTACGAACTAAAATTCAGACCCTCCTTGTGGTTTTCTACGGGCTAGCTAGTACTACATAATTCCTAAGATTCCAATGAATTCAAAAGTAAAATCATAGCTATGACTGTATTTCTTCATTCCTTACTTTACTAGTTACTAATTCATGTAATTGACAAAAGCAATATCTGAATACTTCATGCATTTCTATATGGTTTGCATCTCAGCTCTGCTGGCATGCATCTCACTTCAAGAGAGATGTGCAATCCCCTTGTTTTGCTCTGGTATGCTATATTTGCTTTTAATACTTTAAGAAATAGTCAAATTTTTATTTTGATTAATAATAAAAGAGAAATAATCCCACCTTCAACTTTGAAATTAAATGCATCTCCTCCATCCTCACCCAATGGTTTAGTATTCGTTTTCTGAAAATCCTCCTGAGCACTATCAGTGTTGTTATATATCCACTGAATAGAATCTTGCTGTAGAATAACAAATAATTTACAAGGCTCATTAACACTTCAATACATATAGGTTTTGAAAAACAGAAAAACTGTGGATTTAATTTGCATTTTATTTCCATGGGGGAAGAGAAGACTGCTGCTAGAAACAGAACAGGGTTTATTTTTTTGTTGCTGAAGTCCATGATTCATTTTTTATTTATCATATGAAGCTGTATCTGAGGGAATAATTTTAAAAAATCAAAAGTTATTTTAATTTATATAAGGGAAAAATCAAATACTGATTTATAGAATTATTATTCTTCCCACCCAAATTTGCATTCTGACAGATTTTAAAATATATAATCTAAACAGAAATTTGGGGGGGAAATGAGGCTCAACACCAATATCAAGTATTACTGTTTTTTTACAACTACAGCATTGAAATAGATTCCCTCACAATATAATTGAAATTATATTTATGAAGAATTCCTAATTTAGACTTACAGATTCTAATACAGTCACATACAATGATGTATCATTGTATCATCTCTTGCGTTTAGTTTTCATTTCACAACAATTTCTTATGAAACATATCAACAGAAATTGTTTGATAAAAGAGGCTAATCAACCAGTGTGTTATAGAACTGTATTTTAATCTCAGTGTTGCCCATTTATTTAATAGTAAGCAGGATTTATGCATCAGTGGAAGCCACAACTGATTCCATAACTCTTTATTCAGTTCTTTGCTCATAAAAGAGAGCCTTAAAGGTGCTTGCCTAGAAACCAAGAGACTTGAGTTCTAGTCTTGTCTTAGGCATGAAAAACCAGCCAAGTAACTTTAGGCCATTCACTCTCTCTCAGTCTAACGCACTTCACAGGGAAAATAGGAGGAGAAAGACAAATATATTATGTATATTTGCCACCTTGAGTTACTTAAAAAGTAATAAAATCAGATCAAAATCAGATCAAAATCAAATAAATAAATAAGAACAAGCATGGTAGTCCATTCAGAAGTCCACTGTTAATCAGGAAGAGCATAGAATCATTCTCAATTATATACAATTACCGGTAGTCAGAGTATAAAAGGTTTTGTTTTAGATGGATATTCAAAACCTTCCCTGGAAGTTTTCCATTTTAGTTTTGTCACTGATGTTTATTTGTTTATTAAATTTATATGATTCCCTTCTTACCAATAAAGTGACTCTGAGCAGTTATCAAACAAACTTAATTCTAGGTAAAATGCCTCTCTATTTTTTTTCTTTTCCATTTCCACCCTGCACATATCACACTAGGATCTCCGTTATTTTCACTTGCAGATTGTACCTGAGTAATGGAAAAGAGTATAATATTCAAGGATGGTATCCCTACATTTAACATTTAAATTTGTTCTTTTACAGAACACAGTTTTAATTAAGTCATATAGCAGACTATTTCAGATAGCAGGGCAAATTTAAAAAGTTGACATGATGGGTGCCTCCTTGTAAACGAAACCCCACACCTTTTCAATATGAATCATGTGAAAGTAAAAAAAAACGTTCCATCCATTCATGGTGAAGTGTTATATTGATTACGTTTTTCCATGAACTGCCAAAGATAGATAATAGTTATGGGCCACCGAAATAAAAACAAGGACATATGTAATGAACAAAATATTGCATTACATGCATTGGACGTCTGTATTTCCTGCAGGCTGTCACATGGGCAATAACACTTGCATGTGTTTCTTTGCTGACATTAATTCCATTTACTTTGATTATGCACTGTCCAGGATGAAGCCCAGCAGTAGCTGCCACAGTTCCTTTAAAATAGTTAACAAATTAAGTTAGAAATTTACTTAGAAATGGGGAAAAGCCATATTATAACTGATTTTAGTGTCATTCTTTTTCAATTCCAGATTATATTAAATTGAATCAACACTACATTGTTAAAGACAAGCTAGAAATACATTACTCTGAATTATTGAATATCATGTAAGAAAAAAATTATTCAGTTTTCCTAGGGGCTATCCTAAATATGTAATTATCCAACCTCTAAAAAGTAAAACCTCAAGATACAAGCATTACATTTTGTTGGTTCACTCCGTTAGATGAAGAAGGCAAAGCATAATCATATTTTAAGGATTTTCTATATAAATCTATACAAAATTGATGTGAATAATTATGAGCTGCAAACAATACAGCTGAATAAGGTTCAACCAGGATAAATTCACGGAATATGAATTTATAGCATTGGATCCCATGCAGTCTGAAAGCAGTTATTTATAAAACCCCAAATGCTATGTCATACTAAATTACCAAATTAGAACCGTATTACTTTCTCATGCTAAATTAAACAACTTTCCCCCATGCATAAGTGCCTTTTCCTACTTACAGAATTTCTGAAAAAAGGTAAAAATTTAGCTCTTGGACTTCTTAAAAAATCTTATTTTGCTAATTCCTTTTATATGAAAATATACCCAGAGTTTTCAGTCAAAGGATATATTAAGATATTAGAGTTTCCTATCATGGAAATCTTTTACTTAAATACTCATGGTTTTTATAAAGAAATATACTCCACAAGGTATATTTCAGTGTATTTTTCCTTTATAAAACGCATAAGTAAAATGAAAACAGGGAGCAATAATATCCATCTTGTCACATATTCTTCCTGACCAAGATCAGATCAATGTATGCCTGTTACGTCTTCAATTAGAGGCTAAATCCCACTATTCTCTTTATTATTGGTTGTATGAGTATCAAATTTCTTAAGTAGCTATATATAACAATATAAATCATTACTAACTCTTTATATGTAAATTCAAATTCTGAATACTCCTCAAGCATCAATCTCAGGATTCTGGATGTTTGTGTATTTATTGCATTTGGTTAAATATTGATAAATGCAGGTCACTTCATACCTTTTCCAACAGCATGAACAACAGAAGGGCCAAAGCCTCGTATTTGGAATCCAAGACCATCCACAGAATCAGGAATCTTAACTGTCCTTTAAGCAAGATAAAACACACAATGAAGCATCTAACACCAACATTTCTGTTTATGTCTCAAATTTTACAAAAGATTAAAATAAAATAATATATTTAATTTTTAAAAAATAAAGCTTACATTCGGTGGAAAAATAACCATTGCTTTTAACATAAACTAGCAAGAAACTTTAAAATAATCTTGAGTTCAGTGAGGTTTGCTTCTTAGAAACCTGGATCATAGCTTTAAACATATTATTAGCTAATAACCATCATGTACATAGGCAAACCTCACTTAGCAGCTGCCCTGTTTTGCATGCATTCATGATTACAACATTGATAATGTAATTTTATGATCAATTCTCAAATTTATGATTGTTGCAGTCACATGATCTTCATTTTTACACACTTCATAAACAGGTTCTGACAAACAGAGTCACCAGAGAAACAGGCAGTAAAATTGCAATCAGTGTCATGTGATGTCCTGCTTAACAACTGGTGGTGATTTGCTTAACAACTGAATGGGAAGTGATGTTGTAATTCCATCAAGTGATATTTCATTTAGTGACCGCATCACTTAGCAATCAAGTTGCCAGTCCCAATTGTGGTTGCTAAGCAAGAACTACCTGTATTCATTCTGAACAAATATTGGCATATCAAGCAAAAAGATAAATAAATGTCATTTCTACATAATATGCTAGTGAAGAGTAACAGAATGACAAATATAATAATTTCTTGATATTTTGGTATTATTAAATGATTAAAATGGCAAAAAGCATTAGATAAACATATTGATGCCAGCCACCCTTCATATGTTTTAGACTTTACCAAATTGACTGAAAAGAGAGAGCCAAATTGAGGAAGACAATCTTATACCAAGAACTTAAATTTAAATTCAGACACTAGCTTTTCCATCCAATGAAGTTTTTCAGAATGACAAGGGAGAAAAAGGCATCCTGTCTTACTGTACAAGGGACAGCATCTCCTGCACTATGCCCAGACTATGAAATGCATTCTTTGGAGTTGCATTTAAATCCCAGTCAATGAACAGCTAAAATATACAGTATTTCTTTTGTTGAGCTTTTAATTACTGACATTTCTGAATTAGTTCTAACTTATATAAACATTCAAAAATATACCTTACATTTTATTTATGTTTAACCACCTTGAGTGAATAAAATTGAGCGGAAAGGTAGGATATCATCATTAAAATATATAAAATTTAGCTAAATTATTTCTAACATAATAACATTTATGCCTATGGTTTTGTAACATATTTCGGTTACTATTTTTATAATTTCTAAAACCAAAGAAACAACTTACTCCCTTGGTTTTGTGCTCACAAGTACCCTGAGGGGCTTTTTACTGCTTAAACATGCTTTCAGAAAGCTATCCACTTCAGTGAAGGGCCTCAGAAAAACTAGGTCACCATTAATGGTGAAGATCTTTTTACCGATTTCCAGACCTGCCACCTAGATAAGAAAGCAAAATACATATATAATCAATGAGCATCACAACATCAGTGATTCATTATTATTTACATGCACAGAGGAAGAGCTTCAAACATTTCCCATATACCTATATTTACAACCATGGAATTTATATAACCTTACAGAAAACACCTTTGTGAAAAAAAACTAATCCTGGCAATTCAGTATTATTGGAAATATCTTCTGCATTTGTAACATTTTATTATTTCTAAGATTTTTTTTCCCCAAACTTGACCGCTTAAAGTTTAAATTAATAGTGGATTAAATAATTCACTTATCTATTTACCAACACAACTTCACCTAAGAAACCATATGAAAATGTATGACTTAAATTAATAGTAACTTTGTAGATAAAGATTTCAAAACCCTTGATTAAAATATTTGACTTGCCATATTACAAAAAAAACCTTACATATCTAGGTTGAATTGCCTTTTGAACAAATGGACTTACTTTGGAATATTCACCAGTTTATTTAAACACTCAAACATTCAATGTTTTATCATTGAAATCCAGTTTCTTTTTCAGCATTAATCCCATTTCACAAAAATGCACAAATGAATGCTAGATCAAATTTTAAACATATCAAAGTGCATATACACAATGTATGTATCCTGATAAATTTATTTCTTATTTTTATTTATTTATTATTGTTGGGATTCATATAGCCACTTCTTGAGAAGGAAGAAATCAACTCTTCTAATTAGGCAGAGCCAGAATTCTAACTATTTAATGTAATCTATAAGGCTTTCTTCCTTGTAAAAAATAGCCTTGTTTACAGACCTGTACTTCCTTGACATGTCGTTTCTGGTTTCTCCTGACTACCATTTTCATATAGTATTTTGTTTTAAAGGATGTAATTTCCGACTGGGAATATCAAGTAACTCCACAAGTTTTTCTTTCCAGTGCTACAGGAATTTTTTTTTGCTCAATAATATTTTTTTTTATTTTTTTATTTTATTAAAATTTATGTACCTCCCTCTCCCAAAGGGACTCAGGGCGGTGTACAACAATAAAACCATATAAAAAGTAATACATGAGACAAAAATTGAAACACATTCACGCCCATTGGCTTCAAATAATGAACAAATGAACAAATAATATGTTCATTTTTTAACTAATCTCTGCTTTCAGCAGGTCAAGTGTAAGAAATAGTTCGCCCTCAGATGCAAAAGAGGATGGTGTTTACACTTTTCTCAAATCTGGACCTATAAGGCTCAACAGTCCCTAACCTTCTTGCTTTCCAGAGGGCAATTAAGATCCGGCTTTTCCTTTGGGGATAGGCTAGAGGAATGGTGAATCTTGCATTTGTAATTCTGTAATGAAATTATTATGGCACTTGCTTGAAAGGTTTTGTAATTGTTTTTGTGTTTTGTTAACTGTTATCTGTGCAGTTATTTTAAATAATATAAGTGGTTAACAATTTTTCATGATATACCTACATAGAGGTCTAGTTCTTTCAGGAAATACAAGAGGCCTTAGATGTTGTAAGAAGAGACAATTCTTTATTAGACATGTAACTGAAAACCTTAAGTTCTTTTTCCTATTCATATTCTTCCACATAATTTTTTTATGAAGAAGATTGGTAGATAATTTCTGTATTATTAGTAACTCAACAGCTGCTAGGAAAATGGTGACTTTGATTAATAGGCCTTCAAAATGTAAACTGGAACAACAAATTAGTAATTCAAAAGGATATGTTTTAATATTGTTAATTTAATATTCTAACAATCACATATGATTTATTCATTTTAATAACCCTACTAAATTCTATCCAGATATGTGGGAGGCAATGGAAGATGCCATATTTTTTAATATTATTGGTGGATCAGATAATCCTGAAGGAACATTTTAATAAGTATTCTTTGCTAGACTATAACCGTTCCCTAAGTAACATTAATTTATTGTACATGGAAACTTTTACATGCTTATCCATGAACCTACTTTTAAGTAGCTATATATAAAATTGTATTGCACAAATATATTTCTTATTCTGCAAAAATTATTCTCAAAGTTCTTCATCTAGGTAACCTTTAAAAAATCACCTGCAATATGTAGACTTATACAGAGCAATTTTCTCAGCTCTCTTAATCCTCACACACCTAATAATTTTCTATAGTTCTTTATAATTCTGAATGTGAAAAGTAATGTTTCTTTCAATAACTTTAAGATGAAATTACAAATATTGACTATCTGTAAGCTTAAACACAAAGGTTTAAATAGCTGATAATAATTCTCTGTACAGAACTCCCAAGCACTATTTTTGCAGCCCCTAAAAAGCCATTCTAATCATTGTTGCTAAAAATCAGGAGTACACCTACTCATATTTTGAGGTAGAAAAGATGAGAAAATATAATGCAAGTCCCAAGTAGGTTTAACATAATTTAAAAGAAAACATTAAAACTCTGATGTGAAAAACTGAAAATGCCAGTCCTGCTAGGTATCAGGGCCATATCCAGTGTTGGCCATAACTGGACTTTCACAACTGGCTATGCTGAAATTTAAAAAAAAAACCAGTATGGCTTAATTGCATTGTGTGAAATCATCCCTGTTGTATGTTTTTAATTTCTACATGATTAAAGTAATACAAACATTTATATTTTATAAATGATCTGGGATAGTCTTTAATAATTTAAACACATACACAATCAATTTCACACACAAATCAATTAAAATTATTAAAATAAAACTTTATAATTGAAATAATTGTCAAAACACTTGTAAACTTTTCTATGAGCAGAAATGTAATAATTGGGAGAGTTATAAACAAGGCTATGTTACCTCAGCATTTGAGCACTTTTCCACTATTTTCACAATTGGTGCTTTGTTTTTGTCTTCCAAATCAAAACCATAAGTTCCATCACTTGATCTGATCTGAAAAAAGGAAAAAATTTAAATCAATATGCTGAATAAGTATGGCTGACAGGCAACTATTACTACTATACGATTGTTACCATTGTGAACATTACATCTGGCAAATATATTCATCTGCAAAAGCTGTGACATTAATCATATGCATTTTTTTTAGTATTGTATGAATATTTAACCAATGCAGACTAACTTTGGACTCTATGAAGTACCTATATGTTGTACTTCAGTTAATATATATTTTCCTCACAAAACTGAGGAGTACAAAAAACAGCAAGAGAGGTCTAGGGGATTTAAGCTGATGGACAATAGCAATAACTACAAACTATAACATTGTCTATGTGCAAATAATAGGAGTTAGCAGCATCAAAATCAAACAAACAAACATACAGACTCCATTTTTTAAAAACTTACCAGCAATGATTTTGCGATTACATTTTCCACTACTTTTAAGTCATGCTTCATAAGTCTATGTTTCATGTTGGAGCCTTCCATTTCTTCATCCGCAAAAAAACGAAATAGAAGTGGTTCATCTTTGAACTCACTTTTTTCCAGCACTATTTGACAGAGAAAAGGTTTTGTGTATCACTATAGACATATTGATTTATAATTCAACTAAAATTTTATTTACTATATGATTTATTAAATAACTGATATCTTCCAATCCAAACTAAGCTGTCTGATAAACTCATCTCTTATTAATAATTCCCACTTCAGTGAAAGGAAAGAGCTGTATTTCAAAAGAGTTATTTTCTATTAATAGACCATAGATTATGGAATATTTTCCCTCCTGAACTTAGACTGGCACCCTTTCTAATGACATTGTGAAAATAGGTTAAAATGAGGTTTTCCCATAAAGTGTTTGTAGAATGGTGAAGTGTCATATTTGGCTTTATTGTACTGTAACTTACTACATCTTATTGTTCTTAATAGTTTTGTTATACTGTTATGTAAGTTATTTTTCTGTTGTTAACTAGGAGTCTTCAAGGATTATGCCAGTATATAAAACAAATAGGTAGATGCTTGTAGTATTGTATTTTTCACCAATATTAGCAAGTAATTTTACAAAGAAAACAGTGATAACAATTAGCAAGAATAGACTCTATCTGTAATCTGTACAGGTATTCTCTACCTGTACTCTATCTGTAATCTGTACAGGTATTCTAAAAGGTTCTTAATTAGATAGTACTTTTTAAAAGTATAAATCACGGAACAAAACTTATAGTAACAAACCAATAAATGCTACATACTGCATATCCTAGGGAAATTATTCATCACAGTATTGATATCAGATTCTAAAGTTAGAATCTTTATATTAAAAAAACATTTTAAAACTTATATAAATTTATAGTTTACCATGATGCATAAATCCATTGTCACAAAGTGCTATTCCAAAGATCATTGCTTCTTCTCTTGTTCTGCAATCCCCCTGCACATAATGTTTATTAATATAAAAATAAACATGGTCATTACTTAAAATAATTTCATATTTTGGCTTATACATGCCCACTATTTTAATTTCATAACATAAGTGATACTAAATTTATAGTTTAATACTTGATATTTTGTATTTACTTTGGTATTAAAATAAAATATACTTATATAATATAACCTTTTTTTAAAAAAATGGGCAGATAAATAGAAGAATGCTTAATACTTTAAAGTCTTTCAAAAGATACTAGGACTCTAACACTTGACCAATAATACCCAAATATTTGTAGCTTAGTTAATATATAAAAGCAAAATTATATGACATATAAAAATGTTAATTTCTAATGGAAATTTATTTACATTTATTTCATGTTACTAATCAAATTTATATATTTTGGAGCACTGCCCTACCTGTGCAATTAGCCAGTCTATCATTTTATTAGCCATTATGACAGATTTGTAGGTTCTTAAATGGTAATCTTTATCTCTGATGAGAGAAAAAACATAAAATACTTCATCCTCAAAATATATATTCTACAAAAGCTGAATATATTATATTCCACTGTAAGCCGCCCAGAGTCCCTTGGGAGTTGGGCGGCATATAAATGCAACAAAATAAATAAAT
>JANHJO010003411.1:7570-18743 GCA_032468235.1 Pseudoxyrhopus heterurus | reverse complement strand
GGTTGCCATTTCCTTCTCCAGTGGATCACCTTTTGTCAGAGCTCTCTGCTATGACCTGTCCGTCTTGGGTGGCCCTGTACAGCATAGCTCATAGCTTCATTGCGCTACGCAAGCCCCTTCACCATGACAAGGCAGCAATCCTAATAAATGATAATAATATCATTTATTATATTTATATCCTATCTTTTCATCAAAATTAATAGATGTGATAGAGAATCTAACTGCAGGATAGAACTATTTTTGATGTTAGGAAGGTATTATAATATATATGAGAAGCTGCAAGGTGTTATCTTGTGAAGTATGATATAAACATGTTTTAAAGGATTAGGAGCAACTGGGATTAAGAATTGTCTTTTGTTTTTTCTTATAATTATTTTTTATTTAAAAGAATTCCATTACTTGAGGATTGTCTGCCTATGTTTTTTCTTAATATGTTTGCATTTGGAAAGATATAAGTTGTTGAGAACTAAAAATAGCAGTGGCTTTGATATTGCATAGTTCAACATTATTGTCTACTCTCAATTATTTAAGATTTCAAGAATTTTACAAAGATGTAAATATATTAGACATGGAGGATATATATATATATAGAGAGAGCCCAGTAATATTTTATTTGGAAAATAATTAAGGCCTAAAAAAATCTCAAGCACTTAAGAAAAAATATTCTTTGAAGAAAGCATAGAACTTGCATAATTCATGTATGTGTTTTACCTGGATTCATTGTATTTCCATTTTATACATTTTATGGTTTGTTTTTTATTTTAGTTAGTTAGTAATTTAGATCTTGTTATTCTTTGATTTATGTGCCTGAGCTCCTGCCAAGGAAGGTGGGTGTTGTTCACTTTCTAGTCCTTTTCAGGTGTTTAGTTTAGTATAAAGAAAGAAGAAATCCCTAACTGTTGACTGGTGATCCTTATTTCAAACTAATTGTGAACAATAGAGAAGGGCAGAGCCATACATATCTCCTTGACTTTCTTGATATAGACACATTATATGCTTGTAGTATGTTAATTTATTATGCATATTCTTCAAAATCAGGGTGCAGTACAATATTATCATCACCACAAGGAGGCATGCTAGTCATGTTTATCTCCATAACTACAGATGCTTGCAGTGCCTTTCAGCAATAGCTTACTTAAATGAAATTTGGAGTTTGTGCAAGATACTAATTGGATGTCTGGAATAATGAGCCCAGATACTGTAACTAATAAGTACAAGAAATTACATTATCTTCTATCAAGATAAGTGATTTGTTGGCTTCAGGGCAAGCACTGTTCTTTTAGCTAACTAAAAAAATAAAACTGGACATTCTTCCTCCTTAAAAGTAGTTCATTCCTGTTTTTCACTGGATGAAGAATGTTGCAGTGTTAGTTTCTGCAACTGCAGAAACTACAATATTTAACAGTTGCTATTACCATAAAATTATGGAAACTTCAGAAAGTACCTTCACCAATTTAGTCTTTTAAAATATGCTTGCTAATGTTGCCAAGAGTCACTTTTTGTGAGATGGGCAGCCATATAAATGTGATAGATAGATAGATAGATAGATAGATAGATAGATAGATAGATAGATAGATAGATAGATAGATCTCATGAATACAAATACAGCAGAGGAAAACCTACTTTGCTGGTAGTCCCTTGGTTGCCAAAAGCTTCCAGATCCAAGTCAAAGTGCTGGTTATTATTCTTTAGCAATGATTCCTTATGGCTTAGTATTGGGCCGAGAGTTTGACAGCCCTGGCTTAGATCCTCATTCCATTTGGGACAGTCTGAGGCAAATAGTCTGTGCTGGATAAATGGACAGATTGAGAATTCCTTCTGCATAAGAAGTGAAGGGGAAGGGAGCTGGAAACAGACCTTCTTGATCTCCTCATTTTGAAATAACACATCTCTTCCTTCAGTTAAAGCAATAAACCTATGGTTTTCCAACAGGCCTCAGGGTGAAGAGTGCAATTAGAAGCATGCTGGGAGAAGTAGTTTTATTTTAGTTCTGAATTGACTTGACATATTTTATTTTGTTTGAATATGTTTGAATATAACATGTTTTATTCTGAGCTATCTGGAATTTTTAGAAAAGGTAGCATAAATATACATGTATAGCTATTTTTTAAGAGTTCAAGAAACTGGATCCCTGTTAGCCCTGGGAGATTGTCCAAGCAAGAAACACAACCAGGAGTACCATCTTTATTATAAGCTTATGTTAATATTATAGTGCAAGACTGAAAATATTTCTCACTTCCTTTCCTTTTACTCTCCAGAAAACTAGCGAGGGTCCCTTCCGAAATGTTTCCCACATCATCCTTTCTTCTGAGGACTAAAATATCTTTTGCATGCCAGTTGTCCAGTCTGCAGTTTTCCCTCCTGCCTCTCCAGGTCATTTCCAAATACCATTACACTCTTCCAGAGGTTCCTAAGTGTTCCTCCATCAGTACCATTTATTTTAAACACACTTGCTGTCGTATCTCCAACTGGATGTGTGTGTTGCGAGGGGCTACTTCCTCCTTCCGAAGAGCCTAATGCTGGAAGCGATTGAGGGCAAAAGAAGAAGGGGACGACAGAGAATGAAGTGGCTGGATGGAGTCACTGAAGCAGTCGGTGCAAGCTTAAATGGACTCAGGAGGATGGTAGAGGACAGGAAAGCCTGGAGGAATGTTGTCCATGGGGTCGCGATGGGTCGGACATGACTTCGCAATTAACAACAACTTCCTCCTTCCATCCTTGGGCACCATAATAAAGAAAAATCTAAAAATGTCATTGCTTGCATTAGAAAAACACTAAGATAGATATTTAACATTATTTACACAGCTCGTGGATATGTAAATAATGTTAAATTATAGCAAGCTATTGAAGTGAGGGATGAATCTCCCCGTGTCTTCTAGAAAGGCTTATTCAATTTGTATGTAAGAGACTACACGGTCTCCTTTAATGTGTTTATGAGATTTCAAAAGCTCCCTGCTATTTGACTCAAACCGATTCTGCTCCTGCCTTGCAAAATGCCTACAGCAACAATTCTGACTGCAAAAATTTCATGTAGCAATTTCTCTGGCTGTCTTCTTGGATGCTCAATTCCTCGTCATGGATTATACAGTAACTCGTCAACTTGGCCTGTCTAAATCCAGGCTGCTTCTTCATTCTGTTCAGTTTTGAGGCTTGAGACACCCCTCTAGACAAGTCAGCAATTTTCTCATTGATGAAACTGCCAGCTTTTTTCTTTTCTCATTGACCAAGCTGTTGTAGGAGAGAGAGAGACTGGCAGAGCCAGGGGGAAGACTTAAATGAGCCATCTCCCTCTGGCTCTGCCAGTCTCTCTCCTACAGCTGCCAACCAATATTCCTTTTTCTTAATAGTAATTTTATTAAAAATTTTCATAACAATAAAAACTAACACACTTTTTTTTTAGAAAAGTTAGAAGAATTTTAAAAAAGTAGATGGCCAAGATTGGTGTGTTCCGGGTTCCTTCAAATAATGTTAGCTCTCAGGACCATGGAAGTCTACATTGTTAGTAGAAGCACCTGTGTTTGGGAACAAGGTTTCTCCCTGAAATCCAGATGGTCCCTACTCTGCTGTTATTCAGAAGAGTCGTGAAGTCCTTTCTCTTTAACCTGGCCTTTAGCAAGGGAAAGAGACTGGATGTGTTTAATTTTGGTTGTTCACTGGTATCCAAAGAAGGAGGTCAGCTAATGTCAGAAGCTCAGTACTAATCTTTTTTCACAGTAAGAACTATAAGAACAAAGAATGTTTTGGGAAATAGAAGACTAATCAATTGATTGTTGTCTAAGCTTTCATTGACAGTTATTTTAAGTTAAAAGTGGGCTCGTTGGAATAATTTCAGGATCTCTGAAAAATCACACTATAAAATTTCTGAACTACACATATTATTTCAACTATTTTTATGTACCAGGCTCTTCAGACATATCAAAATGATTCAGCCATGAGAAGAATGCTAAATCAATTGTATTTCTTTATCATGCCTATTTTTAATGTGGATGGATATCATTTTAGCTGGACCCAGGTAAGAAATATTTCAACATTAGGGTATAAATGAAAAATACTAAGAATATTAAAGAAGTGTATTTGGAAAAAAAAGTTTAAATATTTAACCTCACTCTCTATGAAAAGATTAGTTACAAGCATATCATAGTGTTTTATCTGTATATATGTTGTGTTTTCATATTTAAAAATCTATGTCTAGGATCGATTTTGGAGGAAAACAAGATCAAAGAATTCAAAGTTCCACTGCCATGGAGTTGATGCTAATCGTAACTGGAAAGTAAAATGGTGTGGTAAGTCTAGAAATAATATGAATTTCTTTTCTCATTGGCCAATTAAATTACAATGTGTCTATAATACAGGTAAATATATAGTAAATATGTAACTGGCACTCTAATGATATCGTTGGAATTATTTCAGGATCAAATCCCTCTTTTTTACTTTTGACTATAGAGTCCCTCTTTGTCTCTTAGTTCTGGCATTGGAACTTTGTTCAACTTTTGAACAGACTATTATATGACCATACTGGCTTCCCAATACAAGTAAAGATCTAAACTTCGGCCTGTTTACAAATATTTATTCATATCCCACCTAATTATTGAGACTTTGAAACAGCTAAAAAAGTAAATATAAAAATAATAAGATTATTAAATACTAAAAATGGAAACACTTAAAAAAAATTCTATAGTTCCTAACTTGCACAGACAAATAAGAGTATGAGACAGTGACATTTTAGCACAATACAGAAACAGAAATGAGAATCCCTTTCTGGAGAAATAAAGGACTCAAAACCCTGATGTTTCTTTTCTTTTGTTTTGCTTTGCTTTTTTAATTTTTAAGGCAGCATTTTTCTGGCAATTCTGTTTTCTTTCTTTTTCTGTCTAGAGTAACAAAAAATACAAATACAAAATACAAAATAAATATATATAATGGCAACCAAGGACACACCAAATAGCAATACATTAACTATATCACAGATGTGACAAATTTCCAACTCTCCATTTCTTTTTATCAGGAAAGGAAAACTATATTTCTCAATTTCTTCTGTTGGTTAGAGCTGCTGTAGATAGTAAAATCTAGAGGTCAGAGTCTCCTTATTCCTGCATATAGCCCTTTTTTGTGAATAATATATATGGGACAGCAAATCTACATCTTTAGTTACAAGTTACTGGGGTTTCTATTGTTTCTTTTAATAGTAAATGCTGCTTAGCTGAAAAAATAAGGATCAAGCTAACTTTATAATAATAATTGTTACATAATATTTCCAGTTTTTAGGTAAATTGCGGAGTAGTTCATCTAATTTTTTTAAATACTGAAGATATTATGTGAGGAATATTTTGAAAAGAATGTTTAACGGTTGTCAAAACACAAGAAAATTTTCTGGTGTACTATAATGCATGTGTATTTCTCATGTGAAGCAGACCCATTAATGATTATGATTAAGGATACTAAATCATAAATTGTTGATCAAAAACTAGATTACATTTTTCTCATCACCAAATCATTCATAAAAAAGAATCATGTTGTCTCAGATAAAAGGTCTATCCACTTCTACTCTTAATTTACATGAGTGCTGAAGCTTTAATCAAAGTTTTAAACAATATCCAAGTCAGCTTAAATTATGTCTTGGCCCACTGAGAAAATAACTTTTGACTCATACAGAATGCCTTTCTTCTGCTCAAAAAATTATATGCAAGTCAGATTTAATTGAACTGTCAGCCCAATTTGTCCAATGGTAGACAATTTATATAACTTTGGAGTATCTTTTTCCTGTTCCTGAATAATTGTATCAATGGAATTAGTCAATAAACTAAAGAGGAATGTAACTTTGCACTACTTTTTGGTTTCAAAATAAGAAAAATAAACGTGCTGTGCTCTAGTATAACTAATTCATCTTTAAAAGCCTTTTAAATTTCAGACAAGATTAAAATCTCTATTCCTATGAAATTGTTATTCTGCCTCATCCTGTCATCATTATTATCAAAACTGGCCACCCTGGAATCAAAATATTTTCTGTACTATTGGGATTATGTCCATTGTCATTGGTCCAAGATGGATTATTTTAATTCCTTAATATGTTCAAAAGATAGAACCTCAGTCTGGTACTATATGTGTGCCCTATGACCATGTTTTTGTTAGGTTTAACTTTGTGGGGATCATCATCATTTCTTTCCTTCTGACATAGATGAAGGTGCTTCCCTTCATCCCTGTGATGATACATACTGTGGTCCATTCCCTGAATCTGAACCAGAAGTGAAGGCTGTTGCTCATTTTCTTCGCAAACACCAGACTCAGATGAAAGCCTATTTGTCCTTTCATGCGTATGCCCAAATGCTATTGTATCCATACTCTTACAAGTATGCAGCTATTCCAAATTTTAGTTGTGTGGTAAGTATAGAATTCAAAGAATTTGCATGTTTGCATGCCAATTATGCCTTTTGACTTAATGAAGAGAATGTTCTTCTGAGTCCGATTCCTTCTTTGCCACTGAATAATTTTATAGGAATTCACGTTTATGTTGTCCTATCCAAAATAAGGGAACAGAGTTGGTGTGGGGGGAGGAGAAACACAGCTATTTTTAGATGAATCACAAATATTGAAAATTAGGTTTCAATCCAACCATATATAGTATTGATATAAAGCAATGTGTGAACTGTTATATTTCAATGCCATTGTTAAAATATATTCATTTGTCCCCGAAATCTGACTGTGAAATCTGATTTGATTTTTCAAAGCCACTGTCCCTTAAATCATTATGGAATATATTTGTTGGATTGATTTTGGTTGTAATATAAGACTATAATCCGATTATTGTATCATGGTTGATAAACTGTGATTTTAGCTCCAGCTTATTGTATAGTATAGCCTATAGTGGCTTATTTAAAAATAATGGCTTAACATGATATATACATTCAGTCACTGTAAATCTGCAGGATTATAGTGAGAGGAATAAAGTGAAGGAGAAAGAGGAATCTTATTCTGTATAATGGCCAATATTTTATGGCCCATATGTGTTCATTATGCATACCATACAGATGTCCATTGGGCTGTATAAAAGATTTTCCACATAGAAGCAACTGGATTGTTCTAGAACATGTAAGGAGATATCCTGCAGAAAGAAAGCGTATCTTGCAAATTTGTATTATTTCATTTGTATTATTAATAAATATACACATACACAGTATATTCACACAAATACACAAACATCCATAATTCTGACTCTTTCCTGATGAGAGAAAAAGCACATATTATGAGAATTTATTCATAGCCACTATGATCCTTTGACCTCCTTTTCAATTGTGAAATTGGAAGAAGCAATGTATTTCTTAAATGTTCTTTCAAGCCTGGAGAACTGTATAGTTGGGATCTCCCAAAATTTGCATGGAGTAAGGAAAGAAAGGTTAAGAAAACAAACATTCTTATTCCCATTTCAAGACTTTCCATGGCTTGACACAAGACTACCCTCTCAGTGTGTAAACTGTTTTCAACTTCTTTGCAAAATCAACAGAAAATTCCCTTTCCAGAGATGGGTTTCGTCAGAACAATGTACGAACCAATGCAATCCTTATATACCAACATTTTTAAAATGTACTACTCTCCAGGAGCTAAATAGTACCTCATTATACATATACAGCCTGCAGCAGGAAAGCAAAGCTCGAACATTAAAAAAAAAAAAGTCACAAGAGCTTGTTAGTCTAAGCCTTTGGGTAGACAGAAGGAACACAATAATAGAGAATAAGTCACAATCAAATATAGAGAACGTTTGCACAAATAAGAAATCCCTGACAATGCATTTATACAGGCAATTCAACAAAATACAGTATCAATTTATATACAGTATGCAGCGACCTGCATTGAACAGCAAAGGAAGATCATAAAGAAATTTTCTTCCTATTGCTTCCCTTGGGACCAATTTCACAAGTTCCTCAGATTTATCTTATGTCGATGTTGGCCAGGAGACGAAAGCTTTTCCATGGACATTACCATCTAACAAGGAGAAGATTCTTTAATAATTTGTGAGTTGAAGACAAACAGGCTTCTATCCAGCTTACAACACAGAATTGTGCTGCCAGTCACTCTCTGAATTAATGTGTTAAATTATTTAGGTCTTGGAACTGGAGAAAGGGATATACAACTCTCATTATACATGATATCTAGTGTAGACATATCCTTTTATTTAAATTTTTAGTTATTTGGAAGTTTTCATTCAATTGCTACAGTCATGTAATATAAAGTTACACTGGCCTATTTCACACAATGTATTACCTTATGATGTAGCATGTTTGGTTTGAGCTTTAATGTGCCGTATCAATGCAGTCATTGTGATATATTCATATATTCAGTAAACTATGGTTAAAATAAACCATTGCTTAGTCCAATATGTGAAGTCATTCTGTGTTTATTTAAAAAATTTAAAAAAAAAGGATGGTATTAGAGCTTGTTGCCAATTTGTACATGCAGTATCATCTGAGATAAAGTCTGGCAAAGAATCAGCAGCAAAGGTATTTCTGAGGCCATACAACATTAAAAAGCTATTCTCTTTTTTAAATATAGCACAAAAAGCTGCTTCCTCAAAATAAAAACTTTGATAGTCAAAACTGAAAAAAAAGTTTTTTATTTTTGCTATACAGCATCAGTATCACAGTGTGACCAAAGCTGCATAGTTCTCAACTCCCCTTTACAAAGACCAGGGATTCAGAACGACTGCTGTGCTCTTTTCAGCTCAGCTCATCAATCAGTAACATATGCATATAACCACTGAAGGAATGTGTCCAAATTAAAACTGAATTTTGTATTTAGGTCAGTAATTTTTAGTGTACTTCTCACCCCACAGATGTGGAACTGCAGGCAAATCTCCATTTAGAAGCCTAGAATATATCTCTTCTTGAGAACAAAAGTGTTTCCCTGCAGCATAGTCACAGTTAGTAAAAAAATAAAATAAATCATGTGCTATTTCACTTCCCATTATATCTACATTTTTAGTCCCCCCAATTGTTTATATAGCTACATCAGCATATTGTACTTTATAAAGTTTAAGAACCCATCTTTGCCCTGAGTTTGTAATTTAGTAAAAAGGAAATAGAGGAAAGTGAAACCAGAGATGAGAAACAGGGTAGCAGTGTATAGTTGCTATAGTTACAGGTTATTGCTGCAGTTTTTCATTCATTGATCTTTGGGTATATGAACTGAATTCAATGAAAAAATTTTTAGAGCGGATGTAAGGGACTGCATTTTAAGATATAGTTGAGGAGGCTGAGAAATCTTTTTGAGTCAAGAGACTGTATTGGCCCATTGGAATAATTGGAGATTGAATAAATGTGTTGTGATTAGACACTGGTGCATAGATTGGTTTCACATATTTAACTAAGAAATTGTATAGTATTTTATTTTTCTTATGCAAATAGTCCTCAGGTTTCCAAACCATCCCATATGGGTTATTTGTGTAACAACTGAGCCAATGAAGCTTACCCCACAGAATATTGTAACAAAGTGTGTATTTACCCTAATTATGTGTATTCACCCAATTATATCATGTATCCATTAGTTTGCTGTCACATTGTTTTATGAACATTAGGAAAAGATTTTTTAACATTAGGACTACCCAGTGATTCAAATGTAGGAAAAATAATTCCGCTTCTAAAAACGATAACAGTAATTACAGCGTAACAGTACTACATACTGAGTGATTTAGGAGGAAAAGTTATACAAAATAAAGTGATTATCATGAATAGAAAATGTTAACATTTATATTTTATATGCTTTTGTAAGCATATTTCAAAACTATGAGCCTTCACATGACAATGTATAAACATTAAATGGAGTATAATATGCATATAAAGTTACTATTCTTAAAACAGATACACAAATCCCTCTAAAATGAACAGAATTAAGAATCTTTTTGACAGGAATTCATATTGAAATAAGTGTTCAAAGCTTATAAAAATAAATATTATGAAACAATGATATTGGTTCTTCCTAATTAATTTTAGCATATGATGCAATATTTTTTAGTTTTTAAAGTGAAGCAAATGTAAGCATCCTCTCAGATCAATACTATGAAGTAGAAGACTGTTTAATGAGTGGTACAACCAGTTACAAAGTAAATCACCATTTTGCACTTGCACTTGCATATTTCTAGTGATTTTTTTTAATATAAAAGCCAGCATATGCATTTTCACAATGTTAATTCTTTTAAGTAATATATCTTGCATAATTAGAGCATCATGCTATACCGATTCCTATTTTGAATTGTCTAGCAGCTTATGATTTTAACTATTTCACATGTTGTATGCTGTCCAGAGTAACTTTCCTTGAGATGGGCAGTTATATAAATTTGATGCATAAATAAAATAAAATTTAAAAAATAAATTCTATAACATATTTCTCTGCAAATCCTTTGCTTTCGAACAATTCTATTTTCTCATTTTTAAGTATAGCCCATTGTAAACACATTAAACTCTAGTAAAATAATGTAGATACTGTAGATACTAGTAAAATAATGTAGACACAATCAAAACTGAAGTATAAAACCTAGTTTAGACAACTCAGAAATAAGCAGCCTGAAAAATATAATAACAAGGGACAGGTAGCAAGCATCTTTATAGTCTAAAGAGGAGTTTCAAACCAAATGCACTGCATTCGCAGGAGAAAAAAGATGCAAAAATTTGTATCTGAAATTTACTACAAACAAGGTTTGTATTTGATATATAGCAGTCACTGAATTTCTTTCAAAAATACTTCATTGTTTGTTTGCAATAAACCTGCGTAGTAAAAGACCTGCATCCTGGAATACCATGTTTGTTTGTATCCCTTTATTATTTTTACAAATAAATCAATGTGGTGAACACATCTAATACTCTTTCTTCCTCCTATTTTCCCCACATCAACAACCCTGTGAGGTGGGTTAGGCTGAGAGTGACTGGTTCAAGGTCACCTACCAGTAGGTGGCTTTCATGGTTAAGGTGGGATTTGAACTCACAGTCTCCCAGTTTCTAGCCAGGTGTCTTAACCACTAGACCAAATTGGCTTTCATATTGTTTCCAGTTCTAGTGTTTGGCCCAAGAAGCCTGCCAAAGAGTTCCCATACATAACTTTATATACTCTCTGTGTGTGTGTGTGTGTGTGTGTGTGTGTGTGTGTGTGTGTGTCTCTCTCTCTCTCTCTATATATATATATTATAACT
>JANHJO010003410.1:71681-82033 GCA_032468235.1 Pseudoxyrhopus heterurus | reverse complement strand
TAGATAGATAGATAGATAGATAGATAGATAGATAGATAGATAGATAGATAGATAGATAGATAGATAGATACTTGATATTATACTGGAGCAGAATTCTTTTTTAATCTGCTACAGTAATACTGTCATTTTGTGTTAAATATTAATTTCTGCAAAAACAGAATGCATTACATATTTGGAATTGACTAAAGAAGACTACAGGTAAAATCCTCAGTGCATTTTCCTGGAGTAGTTATCATTCAACACAATGGACTTATTTTCAAGTAAACATTCATAAAATTGCACTCTGATTCTCCAAAGCACTTATCATGGAGCAAATTTCTTTGAAATTCCTATTCTATGAGCCTATTCTCATACACTACATTTTATCACATTGTCAGTCGATTATTGTTAAGATTTTTGCTCAGTCTTGTAAATGATTGATATCATCCTAGAAATACATCATAGAATAATTAAACTTTTTGGTTGGGATGGTTTTATTATTTTCCACTTGAAAGTAACAATATAAAAGGAGGAAAGAATGGATTTGCAAAACCTGTTGTCCAATATTAAAACAGTTAAAGGAAATATGAGTCAGACGTATGTAAATTCTGACCTAATCTAAGCAGCATGCTGATAGGTAATTGTATTTTTCTTTAAAAAGGGACAGACCCTACAATAATTATGCCTTGTTAGTGTCCACATTGCTATATTTTTGATTTATGCATTTTAGTGAGAGCTGACAGATAAGCAAGAAAAATTGACATATTATAAACTAATAAAAATAAATAATATTGGAATTTGCCTGGCAGCATGTGCATTGGGGATCTAAATCAATGCATTAATCACATGAAGTTTTGAATAAAGTATAGTTTTTACTAAATGAAAAAATGTCATTATGAAACAAGAGCAAAATATTAAAAATCAGAAAGAATACCTATATTCAGCCTTTTATGGTGCCTTGGGCAAAATAATATATATAAATCCGAGCTATATTATTTTTTTCTAAATGTTCTGTTCAAAAATTACAAGACTGTCCTGTAGCTGGCTGTTTTTGCGAAATGTAATTGTGATAATGCATTTCCTTAATGCTGGAACCAAGATTTTTATTGTTAGTACAGAAATTATTTTAGACTCCCTATTTACTAAAATGTTCTTGCTTTCATGTAAAATGGCACTGCCATTTATGTGAAGAATAAAAAAATG
Source organism: Pseudoxyrhopus heterurus (assembly GCA_032468235.1). Classification (NCBI taxonomy): domain Eukaryota; kingdom Metazoa; phylum Chordata; class Lepidosauria; order Squamata; genus Pseudoxyrhopus; species Pseudoxyrhopus heterurus. Next base: position 80,851 of record JANHJO010003410.1, on the reverse strand, counting down.
CAATTTACAGTATATAGTAGCATCTAGTCTTGGAAGTTCTGCTCTGTTACCCTAGTGTTATGGACAAATTGACAATATAAATATTACAAAAATGAGCTTGGTGGAATCTAGCAACTGATACTGTCTAACATGAATGGCAGAAACTAATGAACTAGGACTACCTTAGTTCACATCAAGCTTTTTGCACATATAATCTTATTTTGGTGACATGCATATAAATGTGCAGGACCAAGACAAAACTAATGTACATGGGATTGATTTCATTAGTTAAGCAGGGGTATCAAACTCAAGGCCCATGGGCTGGATCCGGCCCGTGGGGTGCTTAGATCTGGTCCATGGGGCCGGTCTGGAAATAGCAAAGGACTGGCTCGCAGTGCCTCTGCTAGCAAAAATGGGAAACGGGCGAGGTGCACGCGCACCCCCACATTTTAGCCTCCGGAGTCACCCAAGAGGCCTTCCAGGCCCAAAATGGAGCCTCCGGGGTCACCCAGGAGGTCTTCCAGGCTCAAAACAGAGCCTCCGGAGTCACCCAAGAGGCTTTCCAGGCCCAAAATGGAGCCTCCGGAGTCACCCAGGAGGCTGTCCTTGACTCAGAAGGTAGGAAAAGTAAAATATTTTACCTTTCAGGCTTGCAGGTTTCTGCTTAGTGTAGCCTATGTCAACAATTTTGTAGTTCTAGCCTTCCTATGGAGTCAGTTTCTTGATCTGGTCTCTCTCTCATAAGGTGATCAAGTAGATCAAAATAGATCAAGTAGATTAAAAAAACAAAATCACAGAAATGTACACCTCTCTATTTTTATTAGTGTATAAAACCATGTGTGCGGAGGTGCGGTCCCGTGTCCACCCACCATGGCCATGCCCCCACCCAGCCCTCCAAGGTCAAACCCAATCCTGATGTCGCCCTCAATGAAATTGAGTTTGACACCACTGGGTTAGAGGTAGAGTTGCCTGTGATATAAATGAATATGCCTACACTTGTTATTTGCATACCAAGGTTCCTCAAAATAAATTATTGTCAGGATGGTTTGTCTTCTGTTGCTGCAAGAACATGTTCATATTCCTATAGAAATACTTCATGATGAGGATGTTGAAATGAGAAATAGTTTAAACTGAGAGAATGTGAAATGGAGGATAAATTCAGACCAATTATATCAATGACCAAGTGTCATTTATTCATCAGCATGTGCATATAAGGGTTCAGATTCCTTCCTTCTTTTTCACATTGTTTTGGCAAAGTTCAAGAGGAGCTAAAATGTAATTAATTTTCATTCCAGTCTTTCCATGTTCTGCTATCACTAATATTGTTATTTGTAAACTCACTATGGAAAGGACTCTACATTTCAGTGGCTCTACTTTCAGATAAAGGCATCACAAAAAGATTTTGCAGTACAGGGAAATGAAAATCAAAGGGTTTCTCTCAAGAATGAACAAAATACCCTGTAACACTACAATAAACTCAGCAGGCAATGGACTATTTGCTATAGGCTTGGCAGTCTATAGTCTAAGGGCCTATCCAAGATTGCAACCATGGATAATTTTATTTTCATCTCTTATGGTTCTGTACCTGATGAGAAGGGATTTACACTAGAACTATGCATGTGTGGTGTCTCTGAACATGCAAGCACACGAAAACAGCTGGGACCTTCTTTCAAAGCAATTTTCTGAACCTTACAAAAAGACAGCTATTTTAACAGCTGTTTTAATTATTCAAAGAGAAGTATTTTGATTGCACTCATACTTGTTGCAAAGCCTTTCATTCAAATGCTGTGCACAGCCTTAGAGCATTTGATAAATGAAGATGAGAAGAAAATTGGAATATTCAGACATCTGCATTAACCTTAGTAGGTCCTACAGGACCAGATACTGGAATTTGCTTGATCACATCAGATGCTAATGCTATTGCTGTATGTTGAAAGGCTCTAATCTGTATTAATTACTACTCTTTTCATGCATTAGCTAAGTGATGGGGAAATGCATCAGATCTCTGACAAGTAACCATGTGGTTATATTCTTTAGAGGGCTGATACTGATCTTCAATATTTTTTTTAAGTAAGTTCACAGCAAAATATCCATGTGGACATTTTGATATATACTCAAGCTGAAATTCAGTGCTTAGCACAGTACATTTACCTCCTAACTGGTGAAATTTAAATAATAGTATGTTGGCCTGAAAAACAATCTCAGTTTTAGAGTTCCTACATTGTATTGATTATTATGGCTTAGCATGGCTAATTAGTCTTTAATTGCAGTACTGACATACTGATTAAATGGTACCTTGTGATAAGCATTTCCCTGACTATTAGCAAGAATGCTCCGTGTGATAAGGGTACAGCTAAGATTGCTGCTCTACTATTTTCTTCTATCTTACTGAAATGTGTTATGTGGAAGCAATGATGGTCCAAAGCTATGGTGGGTAGTAGAGTCAGATTCTCTAGGCCAATATGGAGACAAGCAGGGCAATGCATAAATGCATAAAGAGAATGAATATATTAAAAGAATGGTGAAAGAAAACTATGTAGAACTAATAGAAAGGGGAAAGATTGGTCTGGATGAAGGTTGTCTGATCTTATGAATGGAGATGCTGAATACAGGATTGTAAGTGAAAAATAGGTTTCATTATGAATGGAAGAGCTAAGATATATGTCACAAAGTATGAATTCATGAACTCTCTGTTTGAGTGGATGTGTCTGAAAGTAGTAATGGTAGTCATGAAAGTAGATTGATGGTAGTTATGTTTCATGAATTGTAATGATAAAGGGTCATATATGAGTTTTGGAAATATTGTGCAGCATTCAGAACTAAAGCAATCTGGGGAAAATATGTTATATGGTATAAAGGAATGAAATGAAAAAAATACAAAATAAGTGATTACATCATTCAGATATCCAAGAATTATGAACATGGTGACTATTACTGAGACTCCTTGGTATGCAAGGATTAATTTGGCCCACAATGGGCAAGAAATACTTGGCCAATAATATCAGACTGGGAAACTAAGCTTCAACAATGCACAGCAATAGCAAAATTAACAGTATGCTTCCAGATTAAATTTAAGCAAGAATAACTTCCCTATCTTTTGAACACAAGGCAAATGTAGAGACTTAGAAAGCAATTTTTAAGTGCAAAATATTTCATGCAATCAGAAGCAATTTTAACATTTAATTTGATGTTGTCACAAATCAGGTACTTAGAATTAGAACTTAAAAGAATTGCTTTTAACAGAATAATGGAGCTGGAAGGGACGTTGGAGGTCTTCTAGTCCAACCTGCTGCTCAAGCAGGAAACCCTATACCCATGATGGCGAACCTATGGCACGTGTGCCAGAGGTGGCACGCAGAGCCCTCTCTGTGGGCACGCGAGCTGCCACCCCAGCTCAGCTCTGCCGCGCATACACGCACGTGGCTACTGCCGTCCAGCTGATCTTCAGGTCTCTGCCGTGCATGTGCAGGGGGCAGGGGGCATGCATGGGGGCACATGCACAGGGCACATGTGCAGGGGACATGCATGCATACACGAGGGTGCAGGGCACATGTGCAGGGGTGCATGCGCAGGGATGCGCACACATTGCATTTTGGGGATGTGCATGCATGCTTGTGCTTTGGGCACTCGGTGCCGAAAAGGTTAGCCATCACTGCCCTATACCATTTCAGACAAATTGTTGTCCAATCTCTTCTTAAAAACCTCCAATGTTGGAGCACCTCCAACTTCTGGAGGCAAGTTGTTCCACTGATTAATTGTTCTGTCAGGAAATTTCTCCTGTTTTTACTTATTGTTTTCAGTATATATTGTATATGTTTTCTTTTTCCTTTTAATAAGTGTTTATTAATTGTGCTTATTTGTCCATGGAAAGCTCAGAATCTTCCTTCCACTGTGGTCTGTTCAGAACAAGTGTTGCCAGTATTTTTACATAACTTCCCTGGCTTTCATATCTTCCCATCATTTTCTCACAAAACTTTTTCCAAGCTTAACCAGGTAAGTTTTTTTAAGCTTAACTTTTGCTCTATGACCTGCATTGGTTCCCAATTTGCTTCCAGGTGCCATTCAATGTCATTTTCTATAAAACCCTACATGGCATGGGGCCAGAGGGGCAGCCTTATTCCCTTTGTATTCAGTTGTTCCATTAAGTCAAGCAGTAAGACTATGCTCTGAATACCAACAGTTAGGGATTTTCATCCAGTAGGATCCAGGATCCAGGAAGAATGCCTTTTCTGTGTCTCTGTAACTCACCTTTTGGAAACTTTGATGACCTGAATATTTTCTAAGAAACTAATTGAGCCCATGATGCTGGTTTGACATTTTGGGGACCCACTCTGGGTTTGGATTGGTTAGGAAGTATATTTTTATATATTTGCATTTGTATTATATTTTTAATCTTTGTCAGCTACTCACAGTTATATTTCTGAGATGATTTATTTTAAATCAACTTAAAATAAATACATATACATAAATATTGGCCAGCTTCTAGGCAATTTTAAAGTGGGTAATTGCCCCTCCAAAGTATGTTTTACTATTTGAAATTATTAAATTGATCAATTATTTTGTTTCAGGGCAGAGAATCTAATCAATAGTTTGTTTTGGTAAGCACTTCCATTTATGGGGCTATGTATCTCAATGGACACAGGATAATGGAAGACGGTACATTAACATTGAATGCAGTGATTTTTGCAGGGGATATATCTCAAATAATTATGTATTTGTCCATGGAGAACTCAGAGTCTTTCATTTCACCCACTGTGGTCTGTTCAAAACAAGTGTTGCCAATATTTTTACATGACTTCCCTGGCTTTTATATCTTCCCCTCATTTTCTCACAAAACTTTTTTCAAGCTTAAACAGATAAGCTCATCTCTTGGCTCCAATTTATAAGTAAAGATGATTCATATATCGAAATGTAATTATGAACCCCTCGAGTGAGATGTCAAGCTGGCCCCAGGCAATGCTAACATCATCCCCAAGGTACTATTATTAGTTACAAATTCCTGGGTGTCATCTTCATGTTTGAGAAGAGGCCCTAAAGGACAGAGCCAAATGCAAAAACTTGAAAAGAAAAAGTTTTAACACTCTACAACAAAAGTATATTTGGAACTGTCTGAAAGTTAGACTTAGATACGCAAAAACGATGTAGAATTGCTGCCTACTTGTTGTATAAGGGATATATTATGAGAACAGTCACCTTTGTACCAAGTACTTCTGTCTGCCTGTCTATCTATGCAGAAGTCCTTGGTGCTCTTTGAGTTTGTTTGCTTGCAGTTGTTTAATTACCTAACTAGGTAACATCAGTATGAGTGAGTGTGGGTTTGCACACTGATTATATACAATAGCTTGCTCGCCATTATGGGTCAGGGTAGTTTTCTCCTTGGTTAGGATATTATTTTCTGTTTAATTGTTTGCTAATCTGGGTGTTGGCTGTTGAAGAGAATATGTTCTGATTTTTTTTGTTTCCTTCTTAGCTTATTTATTTATATAAATATGGTTTATTTTTATGAGATTATTGATGGCTGATTTGTCTGAATGCCAAGCTTCCATGAATTCCTTAGCATTTTTGGATTTAACTTGGTCTAGGATGCTCACTTTTCCAGTTGAAAGTATGGTTGAATCTGTCCCTGTGTTGTGAGATTAAGAGTTTTTCAGCATATCTTCTGTTAGTTGGTGTTCATAGATGTGCTCCATTAGTCTTCTGCTTGTCTGTCATACTATTATGTTGCAGTCCTTGAGCTACAGATTTTCTCTTCTTTTGATATCTATCTATCCATCATCATCATCATCATCATCATGATGCACTTATTTCAAAACTAATAATAATTACTCAGTTCTTTATTTTTATTTTTGTTCACCTTAAAATTTGTTACCTATTCTGGCAACACAAATACAAATTTATCTTCTTTCCCAATCAGTGGATTCACCATCATTTCCCAGCAACCCGCAGTTTGAATGGTAGGATATAGGTTGCAATTTTTATAGTGAAATGAAAGCTTGAAGGATGTCACTTTCCTGTTCCCATTCCTTTTTCTTTTCAAGACAATGTAAATATGTGGATGAAGAAATGAATAAACACATGATATCAAGGTCAATAATTCCATGGACAGCTTTATGGAGATTGAACTCTATTTCTGCACATTTTACACACGCCCACCCAGTATAACTGGGGAGATGAAAACTGAGGCAGCCATGAAGATGAAGCACTTTGAATGAGATCTATGACTTGACCTTGGGTGAAGTAAATATTAGTTAATCCCTAAATCAGTTGTTCCCATAACATAAGTGATAGAAGGCCAATTTGTTTAACCCTATGTAAAGGAACTGTTTAGAATTAAATCTGTCTTGGGCTAATTGGCTGAATCAATTAACTCCCTCTGTAGTCCCCCAACATATTAAAGGTATCATGAGAACAGGACCTATCTGTGGCACTGCACATTAGAAAGAAGTGAACAACTAGAATGTTATGAAAATCAGATACAAGCTCTTGAGATCTTTCACTGACTATAAATTTCTATTATTATTCAGAATGAGAAGGCTGTAATTTGATCACCATTGTCTGTTGAAGAATCCACTCCCCTCAAAATTTCTTGCTGCTAGCTAGGAAGGAGTAGCCCAACATCTATCCAGTTTCCCAGAAAAACACCTTCTACTGACTCCCAAGATAACAAGTTCTTCTTTTGAAGGACCAGAATGGAAAATGGTGGAAGGGAAACTTGTGTGCATAGAATATAGGAAGGGAGGGTTTAATGCCCTCAACTCAATTCTGCTCTCAAGAATATAAGTAGAGATACTTCTTAGAGTAAGTACATAGGCTCATATTATCTCAGTATCTCTTATCCACATAATCAACACTCTATAAGAAGGGTGTCAAACTGAAGGCCAGGGGCCAGATTCGGCCCACAGGGTGCTTAGATCTGGCCGACAGGGCCACCCTGGAAACAGCGAAGGATTGGCCTGCAGTGTCTCTACCAGCGAAAAGGGAGCTTGGGAGGGTTGCAGGAGGCTGTCACTGCAGAAAACAGAGCTCAGGAGGGCTGCGTGCAGCCCCCCCTGAACACCATTTTTGCTGGCAGAGGGTTGCAGGAGGCTGTCCAGCCAAAAATGGAGCTTGAGGGGGCGGCCCTACCGAGCCCTATTTTCACTGGTAGAGAGTTGAAGGAGGCTGTCGCAGCTGAAAACAGAGCTCGGGAGCCTGTTTTTGCTGGCAGAGTACTTGCACCACCACAGGCATCCCCGACATGAGTGACCTTGATCTGGCCATGCCCATCCTTGCCATGCCCACCCCATCCCCCCAAGGTGAAATACAATTCTGATGCGGCCCTCAATGAAATCAAGTTTGACAGCCCCGTTCTATAAGCTCAGGCACTTCTAGACCATAAGCCTAAATCCTATGCCTAAGTCCTATGCCTTGACTACTGTGGGCCTAAATTTGAATAGCACCCCTGTTGTTTAAATAAATCTGTTAAACTAATGATTGCTATTTCTACTTATCCAATGTATCTCTACAAGGCTTCTAAATCAGCCTGTCTACGGTTTACTTCATTGGTTTGTACTTGAAGATAAGGAAAATTAATTTTACTTTGTCAATTGAATAATATCATTCTTTGGTAGAACATTTGCTGGCCTTTTAGCAAATTAATACACCTGATCCTATTTTGGGAAATTCCTATGGTTAGGAAGGTTGATAATACTCTGGAACTAACCATAAATGTTTTGACCTAATTTGAACTAATTTTATTTTCTATTGACCTAGTTCAGGGATGTCAAACTCGCAACCCACGGGCTGGATGCGTCACGTGCTGGCCCCACCCTCGCCCTGTTTAGCAAAGGGGGAAAAGTCCTGATACGTCATGTAACACCGCCATGATGACACGATTTTGACACCCCTGACCTAGTTGTTAAAATATAAGATCAAAATTTCTATTCAAAATACTGTTCCTCACAGTTGCCAGTTGTGTCCATCCCATTCAATTATTTCATTTTTGAATCAGAGACAAAATATATGCTACTACAAATGTTTAACCTGGATTATATTCAGCAGGAGGATTCTGTTTTGTCAACTAGCAAAAGGCTTAGCATCAAATGGTTGGGGGAAACAATCTTTTTCATTTATCCATGAGTTATGTTCTAGATCAGTGATGGTGAACCTTTTAGGCATCAAGTGTCCAAAGTGTCCGCACGCATGCCCAAACTGCAAGGCGTGTGGGTGAGCGGGCACATGCGTGTGCCTGTGCATGCACAGCAGAGACCCAAAGACCAGCTGGCCAGCGGGTGGCAGGGCATTCCAACACTGGCAGCTCTGCAAGATGTGAGATCTTTTTCTTTCATGAGCTTCTGTTTCATCATTTGCAGGGAAACTTCTTTCTTTGACCTAGTTTAGATGTTTATGGGTCTATGAGAATTCTGGAATAATGGATTGCTGGTTTCTGTTCTTCTTCGGGAAATTTCTTTCATCACAGTAAAGTCCTCTATGACTAAGGACTCTCAGTCCAGAATATTGTTTTATGACTATATTGACATATAATGTAAATCCTTGTTCTTTGTATATGTACTGGGTACTGGCTGCAAAATATTGTGAGCGATATAAGTTTTTGTTGCTAAGAATCTGTAAAGTATAAAATGGTCTGTTACATTGGAGGCAGGCTCTGGAAATTTTATAAACAGATTCTGAAATAGTTTTATCAGCCCATGTATCAGTTTTAAAGCCTACTACAAGATAATTGATTTGCAAACATGCTTCCCATTATTCAGCAAAGTCAATATACAATACAGCTGGTCCCAAAATACTTATTGGTATTATTATGTTCTGCAATATCTCTTTTCTCTCGGTATAAGAGACAGTTGTATTACTATATTTATGCCATTCAGCACTCTGTGTACAGTGGAACCTCAGTTCACAACCGCTTCAGTTCACAACCAAAAAATCAGCTAAATGTTCGACTCGGTTCAAGAACAAATCCACGGTTTACAACCAAACTTCCTAGGACGAAGAAATCTCAAGAGAGAAAACACCTGAAGGAGAGCCTCCTTCCATTGCAGAGGCGGACTCTGCTGCAAAACAACAACCTCCCTCTCACTCAGAATCGATCGACTGAACAGTTTTCTCTGTTGTTTGTGGTTTTCTCAGTGTTTGTATTAAAGGATTTTATTGTTACACTGTGATTTCTGTGGCATATTTAACTACAGTACTGT
>JANHJO010003410.1:50066-63840 GCA_032468235.1 Pseudoxyrhopus heterurus | reverse complement strand
GAAGGAAGGAAGGAAGGAAGGAAGGAAGGAAGGAAGGAAGGAAGGAAGGAAGGAAGGAAGGAAGGAAGGAAGGGAGGAAAATAAAAGCAAATTCAGAACAACTGCATAAAGTATCTTTAAGAAACAAAACCTCAGAAAAGAATGCAAGTAGATATTCTGCAAACAAAAACTGATAATGAAAGATATTCAGTCGCATACAATTTTCAGCAATCAATTATTGACAAAAATAAATTTCCACTAAAACATCTCTGTTGTACTACAAGCTGGCTTTGTGTTTTGAAGAATTCCATAATAATCAATATATTTCCAGTGTAGTAGCAACCAAAATCAGAGACTAAGCTAAACATTTTTCTACAAAGCAAATTGATCAATCTACAAAGGTAGAATTAAATTTACTTTCCCACCCTACAAAAGTGTTCTGCAGGAAATAGGACTTTTTAAAAATAAGGGTAAACACTGAACAAGAGCCAGTTTGATGTAGTATTACAGCACTGTGATTAGAAACCAGGAGATCAGAAGTTGTGATTCCATCTTATATCCAGTTCCCAGTGGCTGGCCTTGGGCCAACACTCTGTCAGCTCTAGGAAAGAGGCAGCGGCAAACCAGTTCCAAAAATTGTGCCAAGAAAACTATAGGGACTGGTTTAGGTAGTCACCAACAGTTAAGACTGACTTGAAGACTTAAAAAAAAAAGTTGGGTAGGAAAATAACAGGTCATAGATTCAGTCTCTGAACTGCTTAGCTTGAGCTAGAAAAACATGTCTGGAATTTTCAGCAGCCACTGTGAGTCATAATTGGCCATTCTGAGCTAGAGATACCAACATCAAAGTCAATGCAAGTCATCTTTCTAATATATCAAAGCCAGACAATTGTGTAATTGAAACTTGGTCATGAACTTTGCTCTTGAAAAAAATTCATTTATTTCATTTTTAAAAATTCCTGATTATTTTGGCTCCAATTCTGTAAAGGACTCAAAGCATTTCACAATGTAATCAAAATCAACAAAATCATATAATACCGAGAATTACAGACAAGGATTAACACCAGAGAAGAGAGAAACAATAGTTCTCTCTTATTCTATTTATATACAAGAAATGTTGTTAGCGAGAATGCAAGTATCATCCATGTTGCATTTAATATTTAATGCTAGGTTTGTAATATATGTATATGGTATTTGTTTATTTACAATCATTTATTTGCAATCTTGGGAGTTGAAGTCCACAAGTCTTAAAGACTGGGCACCCCTGATAGAGAAGCTATTAAATGAAACATTACTTGTAGCTGCTTCCAAGAACAGAAAGATGGGAAGGCATCACAGCAGGAAATTGTCCAGTGAGAGGAGGCAGCAGCCTGCAGTGCAGACGGAAGACCTTGCCAGTTGATGTCAAAGTCTAGACACACTTTTCTGAAGCCAGTTTAGACTTAAATTGCCATGAGCACAGAATAGCTGGAACTATTAGTGCAGATATGTCCTGTTTCTCCATGGATTATAGCAATATCTCTCAACCTGATGTACTTTAAGATGTGTGGCTTTCAACTCTCAGAATGTTGAATTCCCTATACTAGCTGGGAATTCTGGAAGTTGAAGTCCCTGCATTTTAAAGTTGCTGAGGTTAATAAACACTGCAGCAAATTAGCCATAGCAAAGAAATGAATCAATTATCATTACACAGAAGGAAATGCAAGGGAAGAAGCTGGAAGATATGAATCTAAAAGAGATATAAATTCTAAAATCTGCTTTAAGAGTTCAGTGATTGTCATCTATTTCAATGGCTGCCCTTTCTGAATTATAATAAATATTTCATCCATACCGAAACCTAGTCAGGTAGGTGCTTGCCTGAGGGACCCTAATACCTTAGTCCTCAACCAGAACATTCTTGTGCATTTACTTGATTCTCATTTGACATATATGAGGAATATGATACTTTATGATAAGCTCCTCCTTATTGTCCTCCTTGAACTAACTCCTCCCTCCAATTTTTTTTTCTGGGTGGAGTTTCACATGGAATATAAAAAGAGATCCAGGCCCATCAAACATCATCCTGTCCCTGAAGAAAGCTCTAGGGAATTATTTATCCCTTAAGTCCAACCTTATTCTATACCTGTCTTATATGGACAAGATGAGTAGCACTTCAATAAAACATTTAATTGCTCTGTGTGGAATTCTTTTCTCAAGTATCAGCTTGAGGTCACAAAAACAGTAAATTAGATTTATTCAGTCTGTATAGTTTGACATCGTCTTTATCAACCATACAAACTGCTCTATGAAAGCTAAGGCTCATTAGACAACACCTCACCATAACATTTTATGCTCCCAGGAAAGCACTCAATTTTAGGCATTTGTGCGCTATGTGCATGAAATGCATTAAAATATAAAAGTTGGCACAATATTGTACCCGCTAGCAAAAAGCTCCCTGTGGATATTCAGCTATTTTGGAAGAAAAGGTTCTGTCGGCTTGTGTGTCATTAAGGACAGATCATCAAGAAATGTGAGTGTGCATGCATGCATGCATGTGTATTACGTCCATTTATGTATCTATTCTTTGTATCTGATAGAATCTTGAAAATGACCTAGTATAGTCTTTAATATAATTCTATCATGTTCAATGGAACAGCAACAAAGAAAATGTTCATATATATTAAAAACTTCTATTCTTAAATAAGCCCTGAAAACTAATATTCTCAACAATAACACTGATCATGGTCAAATGAATCCATGGCAAAGTTTTTTAGGTGTACAACTAAAAATACCATATACCAAATAACAGTATATCTAATATATGTTTTCAATACATGGCAACATCTGAAAATCCCATTACTGATCCATTATTCCTGGATGCACAACATGTTTTGTTTGTTTATTTGCCTAATGAGGAAAACAGAACCGCTCAAAACACTGGCAGTAGGGCATTTTTTTCTGCAGCATTTATAGAACAAGATGTTACAGGAATGAGAGGGATTAATAGTATCAAATATAATCAAATGGTGCCTTGTCTGAGGAATCAGTCCTAATCTCATAGAAAGATTCTAAAATATATCATTGTGACCTCCTGCTTAATTAAGTTGTACTCGCCTTTATTTATAAGCATACATTCTAAATGGATGGCATTTTGGTCAGCCTCCAGTCAAAGTCTTCAATATTCTGCATTCTTCTGACAACCTAACAATAACAGTAAAAATGTACACATTGACATGGAGGCAGTGTTAACATGATATCAAAATAGAGCAGGGTAGACTTGAAGGAACTAGACCAGGATTTCTTTTAATGGGCAACCCACATTTTAGATGAGTGTGTGTGTGTGTGTGTGTGTGTGTGTGTGTGTGTGTAATTTTTATTAACACTTTTAAAGAAGAAGGTAAACTTAATGTAAACTAATATAAAGTAAGGAAGAAAGAAGATAATGAAAGGAAAGAAAAAGAAAAAAGAGCGAGAAAAAAAAGAAATTGAAGAATAGAAAAGAAACAAGACATTAAAAAAGTGGTATCCAATACTCTTTTAAGTATAAATATACTGTATTTTGACCTCTCTCTCTAAAGTTACAACATATTACTCCCCTTTAATATATCCTATCTAATCAGCAAAGCCATAAATCACAAGTTTATGTTTTTCATTTTTATGCAAAAAGTCTGTAAGAGGGTTCCAATCACCAATAAATATAGATATTATCTTTTCTTTAATGAAAGAAGTCAATTTATCCATTTCAGCAAAATCTGTCATCTTCACCAACCATTTCTCTAGTGTTAAATTTTTCCATCACTGTGCATATCATAATCTCACTGCAGATGAACTAAAATACTGTAGTAAATAAAGTGTGTGACTGGGTTTTAACTTTTGTGTCCTTTTTATATTTTTTATGTGATTTTAATTATTGTAAACCGCCCTGAGTCCCTCGGGAGAGGGCGGTATAGAAATCTTATTAAAATAAAATAAATAAATAAATAAATAAAATAAATACTAATGTTCTTTAAACTAATACTAATGTTCTTTAAACAGCTATTGTATAACAAAATTAGTTTATAGAAATATTATAAGTGTGTATTATAGGTTTATGTGTTTATATGGGTGTGTATGTTTGGGTGCAGACGTGCATGTGTGAACAACCCACACTTTTGAATAACTCCTAAATGCCTTCTTATGTCCATAACATAATGGAGATGACACAAAGGAGAAAAGAAAGAGACTTTGTAAAATTATTTTCATAGGTATTTCTGCTTCTGGTAAATTAAGCAAGGCTCCTGATTACATAGGGGCAATGAAAATAATTAACCATTAGCTCAAGCTGTTTAGCATTCATTACATCTGTTCTATAGAAGATACATATTGCCTTACATAATCTGCTGGATTAGATTTATTACAAATTAGTAGCTGCAAAACTGGATTACAGTGCAATGATGTTCTCTCAACTTTATCACATATTGTGGTCTTTATATTTGTACTTGCTATTTTTATATTCTCACTTTTTATCTATTGTTGTACACTGCCCAGTGCCACCTTGGGTGAAATGGATAGTCAAACAAATTTAATTAATAATACAACACAAAAAACGCAAACACACTCTAGCTTTTGATTTAGAATTATATCTGCATTCACTTTCCTACATAGCCTTCCCATTTTGCGAAAGTTAGGGATGAATGACATCATCCTCATCCCATCGCTAGCCTGGTGGAAAGGTGATCTTCAACCAGGTTTTCTGACCATCAAATGTGGCACTTGATGAATATGCAGCCCTGCCTTTAATGGCCATTGGGTTGACTAACTGGAAGGTTTGGGCTTTTGTGGGGAAGGTAGTTAATAGTAACAGCAATAGCACTTAGACTTATATACTGCTTTACAGTGCTTTACAGCCCTCTTTAAGCAGTTTACAGTGTCAGCATATTGTGCCCAATAACCTTGGTCCTCATTTTACCGACCTCAGAAGGCTGAGTCAACCTTGAGCCCGTGAGATTCGAACTGCCGAATTGCTGGCAGCTGGCAGTCAACAGAAGTAGTACAGGATTCTAACCACTGCGCCACCACAGTTCATTCACCACAAGTTTAATAGCAAAACAGTGAAATACTATCCATTTTTTAAAGCGGTCAGCAGTTAAATTATGAAATGAGAACAATGCCTTTGTTTTTTAGCTGGGCAAAATCAGCAAGCTTTCTGCCAAGTTTCCCTTTCTAGCCTATAACAATAACAGTAAAACTCTTTGTTGTTTTTCCTTTTTACACAGTTTTCAAGAAGCTTACTTTCTCTGCGTGGTGGGAAGGGAAAAGAAGCAGGAAAATAAAATAAATTTGGGGGCATGTTCACAGCAGTCTGGACCACTAGGCCAAAGTGGAGGAAGAGGTTGAAATCCATAGACAAATATTTTAAATTGGCCTTATTTTAAACCAGATTAGTCCTGGAATAAAAGCAGTTAAGTTGCAGTGCAGAATAGCGTTTAGTTTCACTGACACACATTATATCGTTAAAAAAACCCTACCATTGCATTGATTAATGTTTCACTTGGTTTACATTCCAAATTGAAGTCTTCCAAATGGAAGATGGGTTTATCAATATTGACCTTCTTGACCCATCATGGTTTTGGTCAATGAAGGCTTTCAGACAATGCTTTTAAGTAAGATGGAAAAGAATTGATAGCTTAGCAGCCTTAATCATAGATGTTTTACATCAAGCATTCCTTGATAATAGTAGAGGTAAAATCAGTCTGTTTTGAGGTATTTGGGGCAGTATGGCTTTAAAATTCACTTTATCCCAAGTATGCTTACACTATTTATATAATCTAGTATCTCCAATCTAGGAAATCTATACTGTTCCTCACATTGCACCAACTATTCTCTCCCTAACCGCTAGGTATCAATCATTTCATTTATTGGGGTGATGGTTTTTCCTCCACATCCTTCCTTGTATAATGAAGAATAACAGCTAAGCATGTTTCAGTAATTCTAGGAGCAGCTTTTGCTCTATCTTGGCTGGCTTACAACACCTTTTATAATAAGGATCTTGTGGGCAGCAAAGCACTGGATATTCAAACTCTCCCAAAGGATCTATTCTGTTGTTGCTGTGCGTGCATAATGGAGGATGAAGGATATGTTCCCTTGATCTTTAGCACAGTAAAAGAAGAAATCAATTATTGCATCTTGACTTTTTACCAATGTGCACTATTAATTACATTTATCAGTTACAGAAGTCACACACACATGTCCCAAGGAAGATATTTTTTCCTTTTCCCCTTTTTTCTTTTTCTGTTTTCTTTTTCCTAATGGAGAGTTTGAGAGCCAATGTAAGCCTAAATGTTATAACTGAATGCTGTTAGAAACTTTTCCTAAAATAGATTTTTGCACTAATGAAGGAATGAAAAATATGCTTAATTGACAACAAAGCATTTTTGCAACCCAACCCTTACACTCGAGACTCAGAAAGGAAGTGGTTTTCTTCTATGAGGATTTTACAGTTTGTTTTCTCATTTTGCTAAGTAGCCATAGATTAATATAAAACAGGCTTTTCTAAGTAATTTATGATGATGAAGTGTTCACTTTTCCATTGTTTGTGGTCGTTGGCTTTGATACTCGATAATTAAGTCAATTTCCAGAAATATTTTAAGCAAATGTCTCAGCTTAAAACTGTCATTCTTTTATACACCAAGCTCATCAATTATATGAATAATTACATTTAGGCATGGGATTCTTGAATTCTACTGGAATTCACTTATTCAAATAAACTGAGGGTTAACTGTACTCTGGAAACAAAACATAGAAAATATTCCATCTTTCATGATGGGAAGAAGCAGATCTAGCTGCTTCTTTTGCCAGGAAAGAGTAAAATCATTTATATGTTTAAAAATAAGATTCCAAACTATTGAAATGTACTGCCTGAATGATCAAATAATTGGAGTTTCTTTCCTATGTGAAATGAATCAAATGAGTGCAATTATTTCCCAATAAAGATTATAGCCTTCTGCCTCCCAACTCCCACCCCACAAAAAACTTTGTTAGGAAAAAAAAAATATTTCCCTCTAATAAGTTTCAATGCACAGCCTCCATGTAGTTAGTCACTGAAACTGATAGCCACTTTGGTACACGCAAAGGAACTAACAGAAGAAATTACAAACTTAACTGCCACAATATGTGCCAAGGTTCCTGAAAGGCCATTCTTGCATCTTCTTGCCAGAGGAGTTTTATTCCTCCTGTTCCCACTTTAGGATCAAAATATCTACAGGAGAATTTCCAAGTGTGCTACACCAAAGCAGAAGCTGAAAGGAAAACAGGGCATGGTGCTTTCTAAGACTTATTGCTGAAGATAATTGTGACACTTGGCCCATCCATCCATTACAAGGAAAGGGCAGTCTCTGCTTATTACATTTCTGTGATATATTTAACTATAGCTTGTAGAACCACCAAAAGTCAGAAGATGAGTAAAATCATTAGGTTCACCAAATTTTGCTTTGTTTTTCCTTGTTCCTTTCACTTGGCCACTCTATGAATTGGACAGAGATTTAAGCAGAGCACAAAAGCAAAGAACTTTATATGCCAGAAAACCACAATGTCTTGGTTTCAAACATAATCTAGAATAATCTCCTTCAAAGATCAAGCTAATATCTGAGTGAGATGAGTGATTTAGAAATAGGAAATATAAATAAACAAACGATGAATTAAAAACAGATTGCACTGTAGCTTAATATAGTGTGTGAAATCAATCACCATCTAGCCAACAACAACTGAATAGAATTGGGATGTGGATATCCCCCAAAAGGTTATTGAGACATCTTATTCTCCTCCTTTTTACTGTTTGAGATGCCGGGTGTGACTTAGAATAGAACTGAAATATATTTAGACATTTTTAATGTTTCCTGACCATTAAGTGTAAGATACCATGGAGCTAAGGCAGTGAACAGTTCAATGCATCCTATAGCCTGAAGAGTTGTTCTACCATGTTATCTGTCTTTCCTGGTTGGCAGTTTTTATCCCTGAAGTCTTTTATCCAGTGTATGTTGCCTAATATTGATGGAATAGGTAAAATATATCCAGCTACCTTTAATGGAGGGACAATGATGAAAATTCCAATGATCAGGCATCATCAATATTGCCTAGCAAGAGGCTGTGGTATATTTTTTCATAATCTGTCTAATTAGAGGCCATTTCAGGTGTTATCCTAAGGAATATCCTAGTTGTTATTGTCAATAAATTTGGGACTGTTAATTCATACCTAATCTCAAATCTTCTTTTCCACTAGAACAGAAGGAATTAGATTAGCCAGACGTAAGGAAGGCAACATATTAATTGATGGTAATTGAAGTGATACTTAAGCAATCTTATTTTTTATTCCAGTTCAGAAACAATCTATTAGAAGAAACCAAGAGGAAAAACCAAGAAGAGAAATATAACAAAAGGAAAATGTGTGGCTATCTAAAATAGTCTCTCTTTCTCTAAGGACCTTTCCACATTCAAGTATTGCATAAATTTGGGGGTGATGTCACACTTTGCATCCACAGAATTCATTTGGTCTTTGTTAGCATTTCGGCTTCCTTGTTGATAATCTGCAGCTGTTTCAGAAGAAAGTCTGCAAATACAATATGGCAACATTTCTGTGGATTTGAAATTGTGGAAATTTGCTAATTTTTCCTCCTCCTGTTTCCCAGTTCCTCAGGTCTCCCCTTTGTAGGAATCACAGTCCTATTACTGTTTTTCTCTGAAGCTCTGTTGAGCAAAAATTCGTTTCCCTTTTGATTTGCCATGAAAATAGATGCAATGAGCCATGAATGAAGATTGGGATGCAAGATGCTGGCCCATTCTGACTTTTGCATTCTACCTTTAGTTGATAGGAAATCTGATTCCCATTTTCACAGCACAAATATACCTTGAAAACATTTGTTTTTTCTGCCATGTCTCAGTGGACATTGTCCCAGCCCATGCATGAGACAATCTTGAGTTGACCTTAGCTTTATCAGTATTAAAGAAGCATTTTCCCTTTTATTGTGTCACATCGTCCTAGAACATCACCAAAGCATACAAAATCTGTTAGGCTTAGTCATACAGCTCTTTGAGGAAAAAAAAACCCCACATAATTATAATGTCATGAGGCTCTAGGGATAGGATAAATATCAGCAACAGGGGCAACAAATTTAATGCTGACATAGTTTTCTGTCAACTCCAAGGATGGGTGGACAACACCCATCCTAATGTCCTCATTTAATAATGGGAAAAGGCCCTCTATAAAATGAAAATAGTAATAGTAAAGTCATGCTTGGGCTATTTGGAAGTATACTGTGTTTAATAGCAATAGCAACTAGACTTATATACCACTTTGTGTTTTATAACCCTCTTTAAGTGGTTTACAGAATCAGGATATTGCCCCCAGCAATCTGGGTCCTCATTTTACTGACCTCAGAAGGATGGAAGTTGAGTCAACCTTGAGTCAGTCAAAATTAAACTCCTGGCAGTCAGCAGAATTAGCCTGCAATACTGCATTCTAACCACCGCACCACCATGACTCAATGATTAATAAAATTCTATCACACAGTCAATGCCTTCTAATTTTACTATTTTTTTAGTTTCTAGAAATCAAAACTAATATAAATCTCAAAATACCTTAGAGCAGGGGTGTCAAACTTGTGTCGTCACAGCATTGTCACATGACGTATCGCGACTTTTTTCCCCTTCGCTAAACCGGGTGTGGTCATGGCCCTGCCTTAGAGGTATGATTCTAGAATTGGTCACCTTTCAAGTACAGCCATCAAAATGTTGTCCTACTGATTTTAATGCATCCATTGTAAACCTAAGTCTGGATTCAAGACATTTGACATATTGGTTTTCATATTGTTGCTTTGCTATTTCCAAACAAAGTCTAAATGAGTCATATAACAGATCGCAATTCACTTTTGCAAACTTGGTATTTTATATAATAAATGCTTTTTTCTGAGAGAAAGAAAAAGAAAAGGAGAAAGAGAGAAACAACCAGAAACAAGGATGTTCATTTAGGTAACCTCATGAAAAAATCAAAACTCTGCATGTAAATTTTCTGTCCTTAACTAAATATCTAGGGATACTCAGGAAAGAATTAATTGGTAGCAACCCAAAAGAAAAAAAGAACTTCTTTCAGTGCCCCTGTGAATAATTTATAGCTGCTTCCCTTTCAACAAAAGAATATGTTGAATGTTTTTGACAATAGCAGGTACATAATTGTTTTATGCTGGAGGCATTTACGGTAACTCATTCATTATGTCATCTTGCTAGTTTTCATGGCATTTATTCTTTCTCTTAGAGAGTGCATTTGAATGACAAGTAAGAGAAAGAAGCTCCTATAAATGGAAGCTGAGAGGCAGCATGCAAAAGTGGACACTCAAGGGAAAAGAAAATTCTTGACTTCTTTCTTTTTCTTTTAGTGTCCACTCTTTCATGCTGTCTCTTGATTTCCGTTTAAAGGATTTTTTTTTAGAAAATCCTGTTTGACATTTAAATGGCTTCTATCCAATAATGTCATTCTGCCAGTGAAACTAGCATTAGTCATAGATAAATTCTACATCCTTGCTACATTCTCTAGCCCGGTGTCTTCCAAAATCTTTCAAAATCATGAAAATCTCTCTCGACTGGAATAGATACGGGGAGAGGAAATAAAATTGTTGTGCAAGAAGTCCACTTGCATAAAATTCGATGTGGCACAGGGTGGTAAGCACATATTACATCACACATTGAATTTGGGTCCAATCTTTCTTTTGGGAGAACAATAGTTTTATACCATCGGTATCCATAGATTCACAAAAGACTCACTGTGGTTATCCATAAGACCCCTTCTCTCCCATTGGCTTAATGGGTTTACTTAGAAATTAATGCAAGTGTGACATAGATGCAAGTGTGACATAGATAAAGGGGAACACTAAGGGAATCCCCTTGTATATGAGATTCACCATGGGGAAGGATTTTGCAAGTAGTTCTCTACTTTGAACGACAGTTCAAAGTTATGACAGTGCTGAAAAAAGTCTTACAACCAATACTGCACTTATGACCACTGCAGTGGTCACATGATCAAAATTCAACTACTTGGTAACTGATATGATTAATTATGATTGTAGCATTCCAGGGAAACGTGATTACCATTTACAACCTGCCAGGCTTCTAGCAGCAAAGTCAATGGGAAGAGCCAGATTCACTTAACAATCATTGCTTAACAACCATTGCAAAAAAAAGTCATAAAATTCAACATTGTTAATAATAATAATAATAAACAGTTGTTATATATTTTCACATCCTGAAGGAAGCTTACTTAGATTATCTCCCACACATTTCCTTAGTATAACAATCTACCCACACATTAGTTGTTATCCTTTCTTCCAGATAATTACTTCCCTTCCTGTCTTCCTATCCTGCAGATGTTACTAGGTTCTTGACTATCCATGTGATATGCTTTACACCCACTCTCTAAAACTGTATATGTGCTAAGCATACAGATGTATTTTTATCCCTTGCTTATCATATCGTTATTGCTGTGTCCTGATGCTATACTAAATAAAGACTATCGTTGCTGGTAAATATTTGGCATTCTGGTGTGCTGTTACTTGAGGTGGGCATGATGTCACCCTCCTTAACTTGACAAACATGACTCACTACATTGCTTAGTGACACAAATTCTAGTAATAATTGTGGTCATAATCAAGGACTACCTGTGCTCATTAGCTTTTTGTTAGAGGTTAATTTATATTATATATAATGTAATATAAATTATATCCACGGCTATTAAAGTATAGCATTAAAGCCAGGATTATTCGATCATTTGGCCAATCTGTTGCAATCCTGAATATCTGGATAGATATAAATTAACAGAATTCTTTAAAGTTTCATAAATTAATAAATTACAAGGCTTATCTGGTTTGCTTTGGCAGCCAATCTTGGCCCAATCTTAGAAAAAGCTAAGCAGAGTCAGATCTGATAGTCCTTAGATGGGAGATCACCAGGAAATCATTTATTAGGGCTGTTAATTAGACAGCGTTTTTTAAAAAATCTTGGCAGAAGGCAATGACAATCCACTTCAATACTGTTGCCAAGAAAACTATATTGACAAGTGGACATATCAAGAGAACCTTTACTTTTAATGCATAACTTCCTAGACATTCATGTGGGAGATTCCAAAAGAAATTGATTGTAATTTATGTATCTACTTTGATAGCAACACATGTTTTCCTTATTACTAAACTTTTTGCAAAAGATCTGGAATTGTTCCATATTCTCCAAAGAAAGAGTCTCAAGCTCATTTTTCCCATAATTCTATAGTAGACCAGAATGGCTTACATGGGACCAAGGTTTTCTATTCAGGTGATTATTTTACTGTTACAGCAATGTTAGCTTCAGTAAGATTAATGGATAGCCATTCCATCCATTTTAGAAGGATAATCCATCTCTACAACTCTGTATTAACTTTAGCTATTAAAGCTGGAATCTAAATCCACTAAGTGAGACTAAATGTGTGATACAATCCTGTCATTGCTGAAGGATTGGGTTATAACCAAGAGAAGACTAGCCATAGCCAAAGTCACTTCAGATTCATACTAGTCAAGCTAGTTTGCACATCTATCCACCCATCCATCCATTTCTCCTACATATTTTTCCTGATGATTTTTTTTCTTTTCTTTCAAGCTCCATCCCTGTTGATTTCAATCAATATAGGGCAACTTCAGAACTGCTTTAATTTGCTATCCTTTTATTACTGTGCCAGAGGAATGGGATTATTTGCAACTGCAGGAGCCCCAATCCTCTTTTTGACTTTCTAGGAAATGCTTCTTTTGCCCCTATTAAAATGGGAACTCTGTTATCAGTGAGGTACGGCCTGCCGAGGTTTCCATGGAAGCCAGAAAAAAGTGGATTAAAGTTGAATCCACCCTGCAAGAGCAATCTTTCAGGAACAGTGACATAAAACATCAGACACCCATGGACATAGAATTGCAGCCTTGGTCATATAAAGAGATGGTCTGAAAATACTTTAAAGCAATCTTCTTTCCTTTGTTTCAATGAGCTTCTCCCCGTCTGTTATTTTTATAAGTAGAGAAGCATTATAAAAGTTTAACCTCATTAGTTTGAAAAGTTTGCTGGTTGCTGATATTGGACATTAAATTTCTTGTTTCATTAATAGCTATGAGGCATTTCAGATTTGGACATACCTTAGAATAGATTCCAATTATCTCTGATTTCTTTGAATCATAATGTCCTTGTGCCTTGGCCTTTATGCATGTTATATTAATCTGATGATTCTTCAAATGGACCATCACTCAAACAGAGCATCTGTGTGTGCTGTTTTCTTGCTGATAATGAATATTTCCTATAACATGGCATTAATAAAATAGAATTCCCCTACACCTGTCCAAATATGGAATATTCTTTTTCCTACAAATAATCCCACCATCCCATAACACTGGGTTGCCTTTTCCATTGCTAAATAGTGTATTGGGAAGACTTTGGTCCCAGTGATTTAGAACATGGATGGGTAAAAGGTAAGTAAGGATCCTCTGTTTATTCTCGAGCTGATTTACAATTATTTTGACAAAAATAATTTAACAATGGAAAAGTTGAAATAACAACAGCCCTTTACCGTTGCTGCCGTATCCTAATCATAATCAGCTTTGGGAATCTCTTCTGAAAAATAGTAATCGTAATCAGCCTCCTTTCCAAAAGCCATGTCTTTGGGTAGTTTTAGAGTTTTATGTTCAGATCTGCAGTATCATTGTTCTTGTGTGTGTGTGTGTGTGTGTGTGTGTGTGTGTGTGTGTGTGTGTGTATATATATATATATATATATATATATATAT
>JANHJO010003410.1:24785-35907 GCA_032468235.1 Pseudoxyrhopus heterurus | reverse complement strand
AGGAATAATGAATCAAGATAATAAAATCCAGGAAACAAGGGAGATAACTGGAAGCTTAGAGGATGAGATAGAACAGATTACACAACAAATAGAACAAGGAGAAAAGGAGGAGATAATAATGTTGGGAGATAAAGTTGGGAGAATATATATTAGGAGGTAGAAAAAATGGAATAAATCGAAAGATATTTTTGGAAAAAAGATAAGAGGATTTGGCAGACTCGTGGGTGGACTGGCAGCAAAAACTAGTGGAGATGGAAATAATGGTTAGGTTGAATATGAAAGATGTAGATAAGGACCCAAGGGAGGAGTATGGGAAGCAAGTTAAAAAGAGAAGAAGTGAAACTTCCAAGAGGATGAGAGATGATGGATAGAAAGGATCTTTTTTTTAAAAAAAAAACAAGATTGGCTGTATTAAGAATTAGAATAGATTAAGAAATTAGAAATAGGAGAAATATTGTTATACATATTTTTGCATAACACATTTAAAGTGAATACTAGAGGTAAAGATCAGATTTTGAAAAAGGGTGTTATCAAGTATGCTCAAGAATAATGTTATTACTATTAGAAGGATGTAGCAAATATTGAATAACTGAAGAATGAAGAACTATGTGCTGACACAATTATGTATAATAACATTAGAATCACGTAAGTTTGATTAATGTATAAATTTTCATTTGTATCAATATTATTTTTGTATCAAAATTAATGATACTCAGACGCCACACTGTCCATGCAATGATATTGATGTATATTTAAAAATAAAAAAACTTTACAGAAAAAAATAATGAATAAATTGTAAATAAATGTCCTTTCTGTTATGGTTATAAAATAGCTTCACTAATCATTACTCAGATCAGATTTTCGCTCTTTGAGATGCACGTAGAAGATTTCAACCTCTAAAGCAGGACTGGGCAACTATAGCCCCTTTACGATCTGTGGACTTCAACTTTCAGAATTCTGCTGGCTCAGGAATTCTGGGAATTGAAGTCCACAGGTCATAAAGGGGCCATAGTTGCCAACCCCTGCTCTAATGTCTTTGTGGAAAATTCAACATTCCAGGTTTACTGGGTGGATTAGGGAATGTAGGTTAGATTAAGGAATGTAGGTTCCAGGAAGTTGCCCAGCTATTCTGGCACTAAGGTCTCTTTCATATAAGTTTCTCCTCAATTAAAGAGCCAGCCAGACTTGCAAAATATAAACACTGAATATGCTTATCTTAAATAAACACTTAATTCACTTTGATATATTCAACAGATTTCAATCTTTAATAATATATAATATCATGCACTCAGAAGTATGTCTGAAAGAAGAAACTATATCTACATTCAAATAAACCAAACCAAAGCAAATCTTTATTATGTTCATAGACTAGTATAAAATAACACATTTCCTTTTCTGAAAAATCCTTTTGAAAGAAATCGAATTTTTAAAACTACAGCTTTTAGATGAAACTGCTGACAGCTCCTAACTAATTCAAGATGAATGCCAGAAAGAGTGATCAAAATGTAGCTGTAAGATCTTATGGTATTTCCTCCTGTACATTTCCCTAAAATTAAGTCTGTCCCAGTCCTCTTTTTAATACTCACATATTGGGGGAGGAGGTGTTTTTATTTAAAAGTTTGGGTAAAATTCATTCTGTTTTGCTAAGGAGCTTAATTTCTCATAAAGTTCTTTTCGGTGGATGAGAACTTAAGTTTCTATTTTCCTGAGTTAGCAACAAAAAATTAGTAAGGATGACACCTATTTTACCTGAGCGTGCAAAATATATTTTATGTTACAATGTTTTTAATACTCTTAAATCCATTACTTTTAATAATGTTTGAGCATGAAAACTGATAAAAGTTCAAACAAATTTACTTTAATAGCAATCATAACATACAATATTTTCCCAGATGAAAGTTAATTTTAAAAAATAGGCACTATGTTGTCCTCTAGCTTCTCTTTTAGCAAAGGATTCTAAAAATGATTTCTCAGGGAAACTGTTAAATATGAATGTACTGACCTGTTATAATATTCTGAGGCATATTATTATGTACTCAATTCACCTGAAGTAATAAAACATTAGGAATTCTTTTTTCTCATTGTCTCCCTCCCAAAAGCTTCAAAATTACTTTTTATATGTCCATTCCAGAAAGCTGTTATATCTAAATAACCAATGGGAAACCTATATCAGAACCTACAAAGCTCAGGATTCCTCCTTACTGTACGTAGGCAATATTAAATGGTGAAGTTGCAGTATGGATTGGGGATAGGAGAAAAGGAAGAGGATTCTCCACTTCTTCTTCCCACCTCTATGGTCTAAAGCAGCGGTGTCAAACTCACATCGTCACGGCAGCATCACATGACGTATCGGGACTTTTTTCCCCTTTGCTAAATCAGGCGTGGGCATGGCCAGCATGTGATGCATCTGGCCCGCAGAGTTTGATAGCCCTGGTCTAAAGTAATCCCCACTTTAGACCATTATTGGTAACTTGTTCTATTGTTTGGTAATAAAAGAGAGAGTTATCAATGCATGTTTTAAAGAACTCTTTCACAATTTGTAGATCTGGCTTGGAAATGGAGAAGACTAGAAGATCTCCCTTCCAACTCTGTTATTCTATTCTGTTCTAAGAAATGAGCAAACTTTTGGGGAAAGAAGAAAGTCCTGAGAATGAGGAATTAAAATAGCCCTGTCTTGATTTTGTTTGGCACCATTTCTCTAGCCAGGTGATGAATATAAGATGTTTTTACTTCATTGCTAATAAAATTCTTCAAGTGGTCAAGAATTACTTCTTAAAAGGTTAAATGATACATATGAGGCAGTCTTTTTTATTTCTTTTATTAGTAAAAATCTTGATTTAAGTTTATCAGCTGTGATATCTTCTTTCTAAAAGAATTTTCATTTTTACTCTAGCATCTTCCAAAATATTAGATAGCGAGGCTTTCTACATGATGTAAGCATGGGTTTGTAAGTGATTAATTGGGAAACTGGTATTTTTTTCTGAACAGAAGAATGCGAGAGGCATGTAAATTCCACGAAGTAGGCAATTTACAAAAGATAAATATGTAAAAGCCCTCAAGCATAATATTCAAATCAGAGCAAAGTAAAACACATTAACAAGATTGGAATTCTGAATGCAACAACAATCTACAGAAAGCTGATAAGGCTCTAGAATGTGCCTTTCCTAAGAATCTTGATCTTGATATGGCAGGTGATTCTTTCCTGAGGCAATAATTAATTCTGTTCCTAGGTTGGCTTGAATCTCTCCAGAGTTGAAACCTTCAATTATGACAACTAAGTCTCCAATTTATGATACATCTGTGACATAAAAAGGCTTAATTCTGCCAAAATATCCTTACACCTCAGGCTTTTATAGATACGAGATGTAGGAAAGTTGGCTAGTATCCAAACCTAAGACAGGCATGGCCACAGGCAACTGCAATATACACAACCCATAAGAGTGCTTATCATGTAAAATTATTGATAATGAATGATCTCCTCTGTCTTTGACAAAGTGAACTTGGTAAGGATATGTATAACTAAATGTTTTGGTTTATTTCTGCATTTAAGAAATATACATGACTGCCCAGCTCAAACAATTATGACTCTAGATGGCATATAATCAACATGTAAACAAACAATAACAAACCAATATGGGTACAAACAGCAGCAAAAATTAATAGGTGATAAGAAACCCAACTCTATCTAGAACAAGAATTATATCTTGGGAAAGCAGAGGAGAGATTTAACAAATACTGTTCATTCTTAAGGATGGGGTACCACCACATATCTCCCCTGATTTTCAAGGATGCTAAACAGGTATATTATACCTACATTTGAATGTTACTTTTTGAGAGATAATAGCTGAGTTACTTGAGACAAGCATGGGAATAAAAAAAGTGGAGAACTATTTTGAAGGATGATTAAATTACCATGTAGCAAAATAGAAAAGAAGGAATGGCTGTTTGAGAAGTGGTAGAAGTGTTTACAGCCTATCTCCTGCTACAGAGAAGTGATTCTGGCTCTTCTTTATAAAGGCAGCATTTCTCTGACCCACTTAACTTGATTCTCATGAATGCTGCCTTAGTGCAGATACTGCACTGATAACTTATCTTTTAAACATTTTTTTACTCATATAAAACAAATATTACACCTCATTTAACTATAACTGGTAAAATTTCTTTATTCCTCTTTGTAAGGGTTTTTTCTGGCTCTATGATATTGTTTTGGCTTTTTATAATCTCATGAGTTATAAATGTTATTTCCTTACAATTGCACATATTTTCCATATTTCACACAACCCAGTTATTTATCACACACATATACATGTGTTTTGAATTATTTTTAAATTAGCTGCTCCTTACTCTATACATTTTTTAAAATTATACTGAGGATTTTTCAGCTTCAGAATCAATGATAAAGTCAGTGCTTTATAATAGCCTGCCTTTTTATTTTCATAAGTTCTTTGTCTTTGCTTTCAAAGAATGAACAGGACTATGTACATTCGCATTTACCAATACCTTTAGGGAACACTTTGTGAATTTCTATTCCACTTTTGGAATCACTCATTTACTTAAGTGGAATCATTTTAATCACTTACTCTTTCTGTCACCAACAATGCCAGCTTCTTTTCAGACCAATAGTCTACAATCTGGTGGCCTTAACATGTGTTGGAACTCCCTGAATTCCCAACCTACATGGCCTTTGACTAAGGAAAGTTGCTCTACTGTGGATTCACAAAATTGTGGAATTAATATTCTTTATCTTTCTATTCCATAGATTGCATTGTACTTTTAAAACCTCACTTTGCTATGTTTGGGGGGAAAGGTAAGCAGGAAATTAACCCCTACATGGAAACAGTGGTTGATTACCATAAAGAGAGAGAGAGAATGTTATGTCTTTTAAAACAGCTACCAGTATAAATTCTTTTTATTGCAGTAGAAGAGAGCCTTCTAGAATTAGAATCTTCTACCTGAATCCAAGATAGGAACAATAATTCATATTCCTGATTCCAATTTCTTTTTTTATCATGCAGCATACAAGCATTTGCTTTACAATATTCAGACACCTTCAGTTTTATATTCTGTTTTTTCAGAACTTAAATTGTGATGGGAAAATGTTTTCATGAGAAACTATTGAACCTCAGATAGCATTATTACCCCTTCTGTTGGTGACTGGGAACCTCGAGATGTGGCCTGACAATCTTGGCTTACAATGCTTATCATTCATTCCCATTAACTATGCATAGAATGCAAATACACTTACAAGACCACAGCTTCCTTGTCCTACTTTGAAATAAACACAGCAATATGAGAAAATATAACTTTCCCATAGAAACTACAGTTTATTTTTAATGTTACAGTTGAGTGAAATTGATTATTTCTAATGCTGTTGCCCTGAAATGACAGAAATATTTCTTGGACAAAGCCTACCCTATGATTAAACACAAGTTCTCTTTCTGCTAATTATAACATTCTGTTTTATTCTATTTGACTAGACTGGCATATGGTACACCTGAAGCGGGACTAAGCAAATGCATCGTCTTTATGTTATGTTTATAACTATGCTGCTGATTTAGCTTCAATTTTTATAACCAATAGAACTGGATTAAAATGTTAAAAGATGAGTTCACTGATCATAAATTGGAGTGGGGTTTCAATAGTTCCAACATTTTTTAAAAAAAGAAATAACTGATTACAAACAAGTATATTTTTCCTCAATCCATAATATTTTTCATATGTTCACTTATTTTATTTATTTTATATTATTTTAATTCACAAAAAATGATAAAAAGTAATATTTCTAATGTAAGCCTACCAAGCTTGGACTCAATTCCCAGGTTGAAGAAGGCTGTAATAAAATCATCCATTCATTCGTTCGTTCGTTCATTCATTCATGGAACTTATATGGCCACCATCTCTCACACAATAATCCTAGTCAACTCACAAAAACAACCAATAACTACTGAAAAAAACCCAATAAATTTACACCTTATAAGCAAAATATTGTACTTCCCATCATGATGCCATCAAATCCGGTCAGCTCCACATCCTAGCTCAATGCTTTGGGAAAGAGCCAAGTATTTGTGTCTTTTCTAATCTAAGAGGCTACAGCCTGTTAGTTCTCACAAGGGAGATTGGGGCAGCTACAGAAAAGGCATGCTTCCAAGGTCCTACCAAAGTACACCCACCGTATCCAATTGGTGGGACAGGCAGATACCTTCAAAGGAACTCTGACTAGGCAGGAAGAGATCATGGAAGAGATCAGGATACATTGAAGTTCTGTTATCTGGGAAGAGTTTAAGACCTTTAGGAAGCAATCAAGGTGTTTTGATGACCCCCTCCCTCTCTTTTGCTCTGAGCTCTGCCACTTGTATCCTGATTGGTTAAGGTGGTTGCATGTTGTTAAATATTTTCAGATAAAATTTAAAGTCATTGTGAGATCATAAGAGAAAGTGTTCTGTATTCACAAACCCTTTCCTTTCTAGCCATCCACCTAACCTCATTTATCAGGGACAGCTGCATAAGAATTTTGGCAAACCAAAGGATTAAGGGAACTATGTATGAGGAAAAAACATTCCTTATATAGATTGACCCAAGCCACTTAGTGCTTTAGAGATCAATCCTGACTCTTTTCAGGTTTAGATTTAACAGCAAGCATGCCATTTTACCCTATGAACACAAGAACTCCTTAAACAGGTAAGTATATGTTTTCAGTCCAGAAGGATAAATGTATGACGGAATAATGATCTCATCAGCCTTGAAGATCTTTCTGAGAGTAGTGCCATTATTGGTGACCTCAGAATTCTCTTCCTTAAACCCTTAGAAAGCCTAACAGGAAGAGACTCTAAAGAAGAGAAAAGTGTGTTGACGATCCAAAAACAATGTTTAATTTCTTAGTCCAGTGTATCTGGTCTACTGAAAGCTCCAAGAAAGATGTAGTGTTGTAGGTATCCAGCACCACAAAAGCACAGTTTGTGGTGATATTTGGGCTTCATCAACCAGCCTTGAGAAAAGATCCAGATCTTTTTAGAATCCAACTATATAAAACCTGATATCTGATATTACAAACTTATTCCCTGCTGACAATTCCCTTCGTGCCTTGCCCATTATTTTACAAAGAACAGAATTCAGACTGCTGGAGATGTAATTGTTGAGATTTTTTTTCATCTTTTTGAAGTTCAAATTAAATCCAGTCACCTGGTACTTCTCCTATTCTTATGATCCCTTGAAAATAACTGTGGTAAAGAAAAACACTTTTTTCCCTTCATTGCTTATTCCCCTAGCAAACACTGAAAGTCCAATTGTTCCTCACAGTTGCTTGACAAATATCAATCCTCTTTCATGTTTAGATGCACTTTCTTATTTTTCACCAAGTAAAATTTATTGTGTATATTCCTTTTCCATTTTGTTTTGCTTTGCTTTTCAGCCTTCCTCATGAACAGCCAATTGGGAATTCTTGTGTGTGGTCTGCTTTTCTAAAACAAATACGGCTAAATATATTCTGTTGCTTGCTTATTTCCACCTACCTTGTTCAGGGAGCAGTGCCTTAATTTAAATTTTCTCTTGGGAATCACAACTGTCTCCTATAGTGCTGCATTTTAATGTTTCCTTTTATTATCTAGGTTATAGAAGGTAAATTCTGATACCCTTATAGAGCTCCTACTGATAATCCTTAAAGGAAGAAAAAACAGAAGCAGACAGCATCTGGTCTGTGTATCTTGATTGCTAAAGTCTAATGCTGCATTCCTGAAATCCAATATATTTCTACTATTATACTTAATAAAATATAAGTGAGATGATATTCAAAATCCTATTATCAAGTCATGCAAGCATATTTTTACATCTAATAGCCTATTAATTAACAAAGTATATAAGAAATTGTGCCAAACTCAAGGTCCATCTAGTCTTAATATTCAGTTGCATACTAGAGTCCATATTCTCCATGATCTTGCCAGCCCTCTCATAACTTCTAAAATGGCGAGATATTATTAAAGCCCATGATAGTACATTTCATCATTTAACTCAGCCAACGTGCAAACACACACATTCTTTACTCTGTTTTATACTTCTCTGTGGCCTCTCCTTCATTTTGTGGCTTTATAGATCTTCTTGTACAGTATGCAACAGAAGAATGTAAAGTAGGAGGGAGATCTAATATCGCTTGTTTAAGTATTCTGTTCATTCTCTAAATTCCACTTCCTTTTCTAACCACACCAAATTTAAATAAATGAACAGTGGAAAAAAAGTGAGAAGCTACCCAGTTAATATGTGTAGATGTGTAATTCTTGTTTATGGATGTCCTTTTAAATTACATTGGAGGGGGGAGAAACCCCCATTCAAAAAAGCTGAAAATCATTGGTAAGCTTTGTTTGGTGAGAAAAGACAGCCAAAAGACTAAGAACTATATTATTATAGATATTAACAATAGAACTTACCCAGTCCTGCCCTTGGTGCAGCAAACTATCTGTAGACTTCAGTTCTGAAACAGAGAGAAAATTTGTGAAAAGGAATCTCTCCCCTATACAATGGAGAGCTTTTTCTGTCCAGGTAAAGTAAGAGTACAATGTTCCAATCATGCATTTTGGCCTGCCACAAACTAGTCTGCCTGAAATCACTTCAGCTGAAGTTCTTTAATTGTCACTGAAAAGACAGACTGACATTGAGAAGGTATGAGAGTTCTCACTGTCACATTGACAAGGTTAGCAAAAAGGAAGAAAAATCTCAAAAAAGGTCCTTGTTAGCATAGCATCCTAAGGGATTTTAAAGGGCAATAATATTCTAGTCAAATAGAAGCTGGCCTATCTGAATATATGTGGTTTGCTGAAACAAGAGATGGTAGAAATTGAAAGGTTTATACAACAGTAATTTAAAATGCACATGGGGTGGATCTATGAATGAAGAGTAATCTGCTGATTTGAGTGCTAATGCTAACAGATTAATTTCATGCCTTTTGAATTAATGCATGAACTGAAATGCAGTTATGTCTTCAACTTTTCTAATGCAAATCTTTGATTTTAAAAATAAGAAAAATGTGCTTATTAATGAAAAGTATAGACTAAAAAATTAGGAAAAAATGCTTGCACAAAATGATTAGGCAAAACGGTGAACCAAAACAGTGCCTGAAATGAAGTTGAAATATTGTCCAAACTTTCAGGTGCTCAAGCAGGACAACTCTTTTAACGTATAGAGATAATAAGTATACAAATTTTGTTATTGTTTATGTCAGAATAATGTAAAAAAAGTCTAAGAATATACAATTGAGTAGAAACTGTATTTTTTTAATTTAAAAAAGCAATACTTCTTGTAAGAAAGTTTTGTATGTTTAGAAAAAAAGTTAAAGGTTGTATTGAACAGTTGTAATGGAAAAACGATACTTAGGAAGGTCAACTATAAAATGTATTAATTTATTTATTTATTTTATTTCAGCGGCTTCATGGCTTGCCACCATACTATTTTAAGCCATCCAGAGTAACCTATGGGTGCACTGGACAGTTATATAAATTTGTTTCAATAAATACATAAAATAATAAATACTGTTTTATTTTAAAGCACCTGTGGTTTGTGAAACTAAAATGATAGAATATTGGCAATTTTCTCAATAAATTATCATGGCTGCATATTGCTATGATGGTTAAATTGAGGAGTCGGGTGTTTAGTTCTACACAATGCATGCAGGAAAATACATGCTTCATAAACAATATATACTGAAATGGGGTGAAGAGAAATAGAGCCAGTGCTGATTTGAATCCAAAAGACAAGGGAAGAGCCGCCACTAATGTGAAAACAGACCGCCCACACAACCTTCAAAGCCCCTCAAGTCAAAGGAAAACCCCAAATTTATTTTGGTTTCCAATAAACTAGAGCAAAGTAAGAAACATTTTGATTTAGCCCATTATTGTCCAGTCAGGTTCTGAACTGAAGCCAAAGGGGTACGACATGTTTTGAAATTGGCCTTAATTATGCTTTGTATCTGGTGTGCTTGCTTTATATGTCTTGATAGGACTTTTCCACCCAGAATGGGACAACTCACCCCGACTGACTCCACATGGCCAACTCGCCATGGGACAACTTGCCCCAAGAGAATTACGGTGGGCTTCGTCTTGTTTTAGGTTTGAACCTTCTCAAGTTAGAAATCCTCGAGGCAGGGATAAGCCAAGCATGAGTCCCAGTGGCCCATCAGCCAAGGCGTGTGCTCCATCAGCCGAGCCATGGTTCAAACCTAAAACAAGACAAGGCCCACTGCAGTTGTCCCATGGTGAGTTGGTTGCACAAGTCAACCAGGATGAGTCAGCTGCGGCAAGTAACCTTAGGCCCTTTTCCGCCATAAGATGACTCTGATAGCATGACTCTCAGGTTTTTTTAAAAAAATTATTTAGTTTGATTATACAAACATAAAGAAGAAAACAAAAAGGGGGGAAAATACATACAAGACATAAAGCACAATACCAACACCTAACATTGAAGATCCTAATACTTTAACGTATTGAACAGATTTTCACAAATCCTTAAGCTTATTTTAAGTTATTTCTTTACTATATATACAACTCTCTACCATACATCCTATATCCATATAAATCTATAAGTTGAACCTTTGGCCTTTTCTTTCCTAATCTCTACTTCTCCTTTCTAACCACTCATACCACGCCTCCCAGCTTAAGTAGAACTCTGTTTCGTCCTTTTCTTTTAATAACATCGTTAATTTGTCGGCTTCAGCACATTCTAATATCTTATGGATTAATTTCTTCTCTGTAGGAATCTCTTCTGCTTTCCAGTGTTGGGCAAAGATTATTCTAGCTGCAGTAATTATATGTGTCAATAAATATAATATACCTTTTTTTTTGTTTCCCTGGGATCATTGTTAATAAGAAAGTCTCCGGTTTTAAGTCTAGTACGAGGCCCGTTATTTCTTGTATCCACTTTTGTATCTTCCACCAGTAGCACCTCGCTTGTGGGCATAACCACCTCATATGATAATATTTCTTTCCCAAACCCTTTGCCAATCATCCAGATCTACCGCGTAACCAAAAAATTTTGCCCAGGTAATCATGTTCTCTTTGACAATTTCACATTCTAATTTCCGGTTCAGTAAACAATTATAGCTTTTTGTGATTAGTTTTTCATCCCCTTCTAATAGACATTT
>JANHJO010003409.1:108727-124935 GCA_032468235.1 Pseudoxyrhopus heterurus | reverse complement strand
TAGAATAGAATAGAATAGAATAGAATAGAATAGAATAGAATAGAATTCTTTATTAGCCAAGTGTGATTGGACACACATAAGGAATGTATCCAATAATTATATTATAATTATGGAGTCCCAAACCCTGCAGAGGCAAATGAAGTATATGGTGTATATATATTTTATTATATACATGATAATAGAAAGTATCACTGGAGGTATTTCTCCAGTGCCTCAATTACTTTAGGTGGACTATCCTTTTTATATGCCTCCAGATGACTGGGAAGCATTTGATTGTAAATGAAGTAGGACAACAAGTCACAAGTCATTATAAACCTCTGTTAAGTTTCTCAGCTAAGGTAACTGATCATATTTTGGGCTTTTACTCACAACCCAGTTAAAGTACTCTCTTTCAGTTCTGACAGAAAACTAGACAAATAATATAATATAATATAATAATAATAAAATAATGTTGCCATTATTACTATCTTGTTTCTTTATCCTGTGTTTAGGCTTGTTGTCAAATGATAGTACTGGTAATCCTTGACTTACAGCCATAATTGGGCCCAAAATTTCTGTTGTTAGGCAAGGCAGTGTTACATGAGTTTGGCTCCATTTTACAACCTTTCTTGCCACAGTTGTTAAGTGAATCACTCAATTGTTAAGTTAATAACATGGTTGTTAAATGAATCTGGCTTCCCCATTGACTTTGCTTGTCAGAATGTCACAATAGGTGATCAAATGATCCCAGACACTGCAATTTTCATAAATACATAAAAGTTGCCAAGTGTCTGAATTTTGATCACGTGACCATGGGGACTCTGCCACAGTTGTAAGCGTGAAAAATGGTCAAATGTTTTTTCAATGCTGTTGTAACTTCAAATGTTCATGAAACAAATTGTTGTAAGTCAAGGACTGTGTATATCCTGATTTCAGGTATACAGGGTATATTAGTCATAACTATTGGTTTACTTCTCCGGTTTTTCTGCTCTTCTCATTTCTTGATGTCACCAAATAACAGGAAACACCGTTGTGATTGCTACGTGTGTTTTAGAGAACACTAAATCCATTCTTTCAAAACACACTCCCTTGATATGTGCCCAAACAATAGGGGTGGACAGTTTTAAATTGTTAAATTTATACTCCTAGTTGCATATAGGTAACTGCAGATCAGATGATCTGCAGGTTTGCACACCTGATTAACCAATTTTGGAAAACGATTGGACAGTTCACAAGATAGAAGAATTGGTCTATTCCATGTGGTATACTATAGCTGAACTATTTAAACTGCCTTATTATTTTTCAGAAATTTCTTACTCCACATATAAATGGCAAGAAGTTGTGGATTGGTCTAAATGATATGGGATCTGAAAACAACTTTGTTTGGGTAGACAATAGTACTCCATCATTTACGTAAGTCTCTGCTAAAAATTTCTCTGTTTTTCTGATTTGTTTATAAATACTAGGGAATTTCTATACTAGACTTTCAAACTATGCAATCAGACTGCCTCTTTCAACATACTTTTTATCTGACTGCAGGTAGTCCTCAGCTTACAACCACAGCTGAGCCCAAAATTTGTTGTTAAGCGAGAAATCTGTTAAGTGAGTTTTGCCCCATTTTATGACTTTTCTTGTCACATTTGTTAGGCGAATCACTGCAATTGTTAAATTAGTTAACAGGGTTGTTAAGTGAATCTAGTTTCCCCATTGACTTTGCTTGTCAGAAAGTTACAAAAGGTGACCCTGGGACACTGCAACTGTCATAAATATGAACTGTCAGTTGCCAAGTTTCTGAATTTTGATCACGTGACCATGGGGATACTACAACAGTTGTAAGTGTGAGAAAAGGTGATAAGTCACTTTTTTCAGTGCCATTGTAACTTCAAACTGTCATTAAATGAACTGTTGGCACTTTTTTCAGTGCCATTGTAACGTCAATCTGTCACTAAATGAACTGTGTTAAGGTGAGAACTACTTGTGTATGGGCTTTCAGGCCATTATGTTGTCATCACATCATGTGTGAAATGAACTGAATAAATTCTACATAGGGCAGCTCTTGAAGATCACTCAATGCAATGGCCAGGTAGGAACGGATATGTCCATATATCACCTTTGCTTCATGCACTGCATCAGTTATCAGTTAGTTTCCAGTGCAATATATATAGTGCCAAAAAGCTACCACAGCTTATACAAAACCTGGTAGCTATAGGGGCATCCTCTGTCAATTTAGTTCTCTCTTCAGATTAACTGGATGTGTTGAGTCTATATATAGAGTGTGTGCGCGTGCGTGTGTGTGTACCTCTATATATCTCTATCCATCCATCCATCCATCCATCCATCCATCCATCCATCCATCCATCCATCCATAGCATGCTCCACCATTCCTATTACTCCCTTCAGTTGTCTTAAGAATGGTGGACACAGGATGTGGTGAAGCTGGTGTTTTCCACCTTATTAAATATGAGTATCAGAAATTTAGCTTGAACCTTGCTACTGAAACAGCAGGAACATTATTAGGTGATTTCATTTTTTACTGCTACTGATAATAAACCAAGCTGTGCAGGAGGTTGGATCAATGGAGCTACATCTGGTGAAGGAGGCACTGTCAATCAACCAAACACAGGAGAAAATGGATTGAACAGAATATGAGGTAGCACAACTGAAAAGTGATTTTATAACGGTGCTTTGAAAGTAGAATGAAAATAGATGTTACAGAGCTGACAAGTTCTGTCTAGTTAGCTATGAATATATAGGAAATAATTATTCTAAAAGAGTTTATCCCACTTATACTAAGAATGGAGCCCTTAAAAATGAAAATCATTTTCCTCACTCTCTTAAAAAGCAGAACTATAATACACATCTGTGACCGAGCAATGATATGGTTTAAAATAGTTTCCAGATCAATGATCTGTGCAATACCTTCAAAAATGGGATGACAAAAGGTCGCAGTGGGAAGTTAGTGGCTTCTTGCAGTTTGGAATGAAATTCTTCAATTGTCAAAGTAGAGTTCTGTTGAATGAAAAAAAAATCTGACTCTGTAAAATGGATAATAGAAATGTCTTGGCAATATACATTAGGCTTGCAGTATTTTACACATAAAAATGTTCTTAACTGCTTTGTATTAATAATGTTGTAACATTAACTTTACCTCAGGAAAACCATTACATTAGTATAGTATTAAAAATACCACCAATATTTTGTTGTTGTATTTCTGTAATTCAGGTTACCCTTAAGATTATATTAGTTCCAGAAAAAAAAGATCTGGTTTAATTTAAATTCATGTCTTTATGTAGTCATGTTTGTACCTCATGTATGAGAAATAGAACAGGGATAATATATTTGGGGAAAGTAGCAAACTAGCAGGAACATCTACAGTATTTAACAGTCAATTGTCTCTGCAGTTACTACTCATATTACTATTGGTACAAAGCTTCAAGTATGTATTTTCTTTCTTATATTGTTCTCCATGAAAATTTTTAGAGATTCAATTCATATAGTGCAGTGTGTGTGTGTTAATCAGTTATAAACTCAGAATAAGATGCAGCTGCCATGTTGAAGGCTATTTTCAGTACAGCTGGTCGTCAACTCTTCAACCTATATCCACAATCGAGCATAAAATTTCTGTTGCTAAGTGAAACAGCTGTTAAATATGTTTTGCTCCACTTTATGAACTTAGTTGTCACAGTTAAACGAATCACATAGTTGTGAAGTTAGTAACAGGGTTGTTAAGTGAATCTGGCTTCCCCATTGACTTTGCTTGTCAGAAGGTCACAAAAGGTTATCACATGACTCCAGGACACTGCAACCATCATAAATATGAGCCATTTGTCAAGCGTCTGATCATATGACCATGGAAATACTGAAATGGTCATATGTATGAAAAATGGTCATCAGTCAGTTTTTTCAGTGTAACTTCAAACAGTCAATAGACAAACTGTTGTAAGTTGAGGACTACCTGTATTGCCTCTGAGTACCTCATGATTCTCCATTGTTTATACACAATCCAAGTTAAGAAATATGTGAAGGCTCTGCTGAAACCTATATTTAATTTGAATAGCTGAGACATAAAAGTACTAATAAACCCTTCATTTAAATAGAGCATATGGCTCAATATCTACTAGTGTTGGAATACAAAAACATAGGAGGTATGCTGAATCAGACCATAACATCCATTATTTTCCTTTCATGGGGCACAACCATAGTATTCTGGAAACAAAAAACATATATGATTGGAAGTCTAACAGAAATGGTTGCAAATCCTACATTGTTTTTAATAGCTACTGAGAGATCTAAGCAATAGCACTTAGACTTATATACTGCTTCATAATATTTTACAGCACTCTCTAAGCTGTTTACACAGTCAGCCTCTTGTCCCCAATAATCTGGGTCTTCATTTTACCGACCTCAGAAAGATGGAAGGCTGAGTCAACCTTGAGCCAATTAGAATCAAACTCCTGGCAATGGGCAGAGTCAGTCAACCTGCAATACTGCATTTTAACCACTGCACCACCACGGCTCCTAAGATCCATGAAGACGCCTGATCCCCTTTTAATGGCTATCACCTTATCTTGTGCTAACCAGCCCATAAATTAAATCTGTGATGTGTGATAAAGTACTTTCCTTCTTTGTCCTAAAATTCCAATCATACTATGTGCAGGACAGTCCTTAGTTCTAAAATCATGAAACAGGAAGATTTTTTTAGAGTATTATGGAAATTGAGAGTTCAAACAGGGTTCAATGATTGGGCAAATCATTATGATTAAGACTTACTTGCCTCAACAGGATAGCTCAGGCTAAAAACACTTCTTTGAGCCCCTTGGAAGAATGCTGGGGTATAAATGAAATAAATAAAATGTAAGTACCACTTATCTTCTTGTCAGGTATATAAATAAAAGGGAGGTTTCAAGGAAAGTCTGAAGAGAAAGAAAGAAATCCACAGTCATTCAATAATTTAATTCACTTACCACAAGTCCTAGCACAAGGGTACGCACTCTCTCCCCAATCTCTGGTGAAATGTCATTGCCAAACTGTTGTAAGGTTGTAAGAAATCTCTTCAGTTTGCTAAGCTGCCGAGCTCCACAAGCTGGTGGTAGTTGCTGATTAGCCAAAGACGAGGAGGAGGAAGAGGATGGGCCATTGCTAAAGCCATTTGGTGGGGAAGGAGCCCCATTCAAAGCTGTTGGTGAATGGCTGGTGCCATTAGTTACTAAAAAAAGGAAAGAAGAAGAGAAAGACATGTTCGTCAGAACTTTTTCAGCTTCATATTTTCCTAAGTTAGAATATTTCTGAAGGCAGTGTTTTGTACAAATAAGCAAGGGTGAAATGCAATGGTATAAAGCAATTGGGCAGCTTTATCTGATGGTATAGGGTTTCCTGCCCGAACAGAAGGTTGGACTAGAAGACCTCCAAGGTCCCTTCCAACTCTATTATCCTATTAGTTCACTAACTTCTTGTTTTCCTAAATAGTAAAGATACTATAGATAAATTGTAATAAATGCTTTAGATTTCAAAAAAAGCATTGGGCAATAGCTCTCTTTTATTAGGTTCTCAGAAATAGGCCTGTGGATTCTTTGAGTGATTACTTAAAAGTTCCCTATCCTACTTGACTTTAATTTAAAATTGGGGTACCAGAGGATTAGTTGCAAAACCACATCAATCATAGCAGACATTTTGCAAACAATCAATTCCAGCTATTTTTTTAGGGTTCCTCCAACATGCTTTCAAAATCCAAATGAGTCTCTCAACTCTTTCTCAGCCCTAACATTAATCTTATCCTAAAAGAGAACAACATATTGAATAACTATATTTTTCTGTACATTTTAAATAGGATGCAAATATACAGCTTCCTATTATCTTTCAGGAGGAAAAAACTGCATGCATATAGTTTTGCAATTATAATTGTTGGTTTCAAGAGGAGCACGATACATTTTAATGGAATGAAAACCTGATTACCAAAGTAAGCATTCTGTACACACACACACATGTAAGTATTCATTAGATTGAAAGTTGACCTTTCTTTCAGAAGATTAAGATGGCATACCTAGGAAACTCCTACTATCGTTTTTTGAAACAACATCCTTATGGAGTTTATCCAAAAAGATTTTTAGAACCAATAATTACTGTTTGCATAATGTTGAAATCTTGTGGGTTTAAAATAAGGAACCCAGCACATTCCTTAAAACTGTGACTCAAAACTTGTATGTTTTTAATTTTCTCTCTTGGCTTCCATGAGAAAGAGTAAAAGAGAAAGGCTTCTTTTTAAAAAATGCATTTGCTGTCTGATCACAAGTTCCTTAAATTCCCAATTGTGTTGATTGTACGGCTCTATGCATAAAAACCTATAAAAACCTGGTTCCTGCATATGTTACATTATGTGAAGTGTGCAGGTTTTCAAAACTGTGATTCATTCTCTAGCATGAATTGACTTGGCAATTTTCAGGACGTGATTCTTTTTCTATCAGGACTTCTTTAATGTATAATGAAATATTCCAGACTGAGAGGGTTTTGAGAGACTCAAACCCAGGTGAATAAGGCTCTAACGATGCTGATCTCATAACAGTGTAGAGCAACAATATCATGAAGCAAAATTCTGTGATTATAAATTCACTGCAGGAAGAACTTGAAAAAAGAAAAAAGGATCTGTCACGAGCCCTGGCTTGCCATAATCACACTGGACTTTGAAAAGTTATAAAAAGGTGAAACAGATTCATTGAAGACTTTACACTTTTTAAAATACAGTCTGAAGCACCTTCATAGAGAAGATTGGACTAGGTTACCTGGACCTGGATTGTAGGTAGCAATTTTATTTTTGCTATTGTGTGTGCGCGTGTGCATGCACTCACAACCCTCCCCTTCTAATCTGAAAGAATTTATTCCGCATATATTATTAATATCTCTACTTTCTGAGGTTATAACAATACTTTTCAGTTTTAAATAACCTCCCCTTAATAATATAGGGAAATATGAGGAAGTACAGCTTGATGGTTTTTTTCTGGCACTGCTCCTATCTGAGCATGTATACAGATGTTACTTATCACAATATACTCTAAGAATAGGGATAAAACCAGACAGCTGCTGACAGTGGGGAAACAATGCTCCTGAAAATAGAACAGGAAAAACAGAAATATATAATAGCATCCCTGTCATTACGTGGTTAGAGGAGTTGGGTTACAATTATTACAAACTGAGGCACTACTTTCCAATATAAATAGTTGTTGAGCTGCTTTTAAAAATGAGTGAGCTTTAAATCTACCAGAATCAGCTGGATAGATATACCAATGTAGTATCAGCGTCAGCTCTTATTCAGAATGCTACAATGCAAACAAACAATAGTCTTAAACTATTGCATTGGAAAGAAGGCTAAGCAATGCTGGAGATTTGTATAGCATAGGGGACAATTAACGGTTTAATTAATATTATTACTCTTGGTTTTAGAAAGGAAGTTTGTCTCTTATCTCTTGCTATCCAAAATGAGAATATGAAGGCCAGAAGAAAGATCAGGACGTCTGTTGCAGCTTCATTTTTCTTATCAAAACCATATATAGAAGAAAAGTAAAATTACATGTTGTGAGTAAATTTTACTACTTTATGTGTAAACCTCACTCACAAAACACCAATAGTTTTTTGTTGTTAGGGTATAGTTTTATTTTGTTCACTTTATTGAATGTACTTCTATTGGTCAATAAAGTTTACGCCTTACATGTTGTGGGTGTGAAAGAACTGGTTCTTGGGGCTCCTTGGGTAGTTGGGGGAGGAGGCATTGTTGGAGGGGTCAGCCTGGATTGTGTCTTCACATCCACAGGTGAATCTGGCATTGTGGAATGCTTCTCAATCCGATCTGTAATAAATAAAATGTTTACATGATCAAATAGATGCAGAAAATGACAGCCATTATACCAGCTATCAAATATAACATTTTTCAGTTCTCAGATGTACAAATATATTTTAGGATTGGATAACTTTCTTTAATTTGAGAATCTTTTTTCCCCCAGTTATTGACAGTGAACCAGAATATGTGATAGCATTATCCTTAACTCTTCTATAACTCAGTTCAAGTGGTGTTATAGCTGAAAGAATGATGCTTGGTATAAAGAGATTATAGCCTTAACAAGAAGATCATCAATAACTAAGTGAGAAATTATGGCATTATGATTCTTTCATGAAGATCAGCTACACAACACTTTTAACATTTGATATTTACTCTATTTTATTTTCCCGGCACTGCCATTCTATGCCAAACACTGTAAATAAACCCATGGAAGTTAGAAAGATCCAATTCTTTGCAATTAGAGTTTGGATTGTACATGCAAGGGCATATTCCATCAGTTTTCCCCAATGTATTGCTTTTAATAAAAATTAGTCTGCGATTTGGTTTGCTATAACTACAGGTAATCCTCGACTTACGACCACAATTGAGCCCTAAATTTCTGTTGCCAAGTCAGACATTTGTGAAGTGAGCTTTGCCCCATTTTACGTCTTTTTCTTGCCACAGTTGTTAAGTGAATCTCTGCAGTTGTTAAGTTAGTGACACAGTTGTTACATGAATCTAGCTTCCCCATTGACTTTGCTTGTCAGAAGGTTGCAAAAGCTGATCCCAAGATACTGCCACCATCATAAGTATGAACTAATTGCCAAGCATCTGAATTTTGATGGCCATGGGGATGTGCAATGGTCATAAACGTGAAAAGTCATCATAAGTCACTTTTTTCAGTGCTGTTGTATCTTTGAACAGTCACTAAATGGACTGTTGTAAGTATCTTCTCCCTTGCTTGAGCAAAAGGGTGTCCGTATAGCAAAAACCCACCACTGAATACAAGCAATCAAGTATAACTATATTCCTGTACCCAGTCATGTTTCACAATGAACCTGTAGTAATACTTCCAAGTTGATACATTTAAGACCTGATGTAAGATACATTCTGATTGGTGATGTAGCGTATAAGCATGCCATGAAGACATTTTATTTCCCGTTTAAGGATGTACTTTAATGTGCATCAATGTTAATTAATTTAAAAAGTCACCTACAAAACTGGAAACTTCTCTGACTCCCGAATATAGCTCATGATTACACAATTTTCCTCATGATATTGCTAGATAAAATGGCCCAGCAAGATAGTCTTTTTCCTATACCTTTTTCCCCCACTATACAACTGATATATGCACACAACAAGCAACCTAATAGCTGTAAGGTCTGTGTAAAGATGAAAGCATTTACAAACACTACACATAACCCTTAATAGCATGGTTAATATTCCACATAACGGCTGAAAATTAACTGTGTGATTTATTCTTAAATACAGTGGATTGTTTGAATATTTTGTAGTCTCTAAATCATCAAATTTGACATTTGAGGAAAAAAAATCTGAAAAGGTGGCTTAGTCAGGGATGATGTTACATGCTTTGCAAACTTATTAGTATAAAAGTGCTACATTTTATAAGAATGTTGTAAAAATACTATATCAAGTTATCTTTGTGGACAGAGAAAGTAGTAAACATAATTTGCCATTTAGACTTTAAAAATCAAACTAGCAGTTAATAGAAATCTCTATGGAAGTAAAAAAGGCAAAACATTGTTTCATATTTTTCTCTTTCACACCCCAATTGTTTATATTGGCTGTATCGATGGTCCCTTAGCCACTTTTCTTGGCAGAAGATACAATATTAAGATGATGCTAATTTAATAGCATTGAATTAAAAGCCTGTGTAAGAAGTCTAATCATTAAACGAGTGACTGAAATACAAACACTTACTTAAATAAATATATCTAAATCCAGTTTGATTTCCTGTATGATTTATTTTGCAGCTCACAATGGGTAAAACAAATGAAAAAAATCCTTCTATAAACCTTTGTTTTGAAAAAACAAAGGACAAGATTGGTGGAAAAAAATATTTTTGGGTAGCATCCAAAACAATTAAATCCAACGGAAACCCCACTGAAGTGAGCGGTAACAATATGAAAACAACCTCATGTTTGACTCTGTAGAAGCTCTGACTCTTTCAGGTTATAATTTCAATTCAGTAGACAATCAAGCATTTATTTTCCAAAGAATTTTGTAATGGAAAATAAA
Source organism: Pseudoxyrhopus heterurus (assembly GCA_032468235.1). Taxonomy (NCBI): domain Eukaryota; kingdom Metazoa; phylum Chordata; class Lepidosauria; order Squamata; genus Pseudoxyrhopus; species Pseudoxyrhopus heterurus. The sequence continues at coordinate 114,890 of JANHJO010003409.1, read as the reverse complement.
GACCGGGAATCATCGGTTCATTATCAGAACTTATCAGAGTTAACATTTTTTTATAGAATTAAACCTAAAAAGCAAAGCACTTTGCAAACTGTGGGACTAAATATTAAGACATCCACAGAGATGGGTGAAGATGAGTGTTGTAAACAAAACAATGTTCCCAAGGAAAAAAATCACTTGGCTGATACTGTGATCAAATATTTAATAGGCAAGGTAAATAAATTTAAACCCAACAAGTTTGGAAATGTTAATTGTTTGTTGCACTCACCTACAGCCTCGGCAGCGAGGAAATAAATAGCATTTAGCCTACAATGCAACAGAGGAAAAGTGGCATGGCAGGGAATACAGGCTGTCCTAAATAAAGGCAGATATTTCTGCCATGCCAAGAAAGGAGAGAGAACAGAGACTTGCCAGAGCTGGCCAGAAGATAACATTGGCAACTGCTGGTCCATCTGTTTTGCATTCTGCTAACACTCATGCTGAAGTGTTGGAGAATGTATTCCAGGTACACAGATCTGAAAACATGTGTGAGCCTGGACAAAAACAGAGAGGGAGCGGTATATAGAGGTAGAAAAAGGAAGTTATATTCCAGTTGTGAAAAGGTAATCACAAGATATCCCTCCAATTCAATTCCTGGGAACTGAAAAAGTAATTTTTTCTCTCTCTACAACACAATGGCAACATATTGCCTCCTATTTTAGAGCATTTGAAAAATGGGTTGACCTCAAAAGAGGAAGGAAAAAAAGAGGAAAGAAAGTGTGGGTGGCCTGAATGACTGTACGGTCTTCAAGGCAAAAGCTCCATTTATTATTCAACTAGAGGAGAGAACATGCTATTCCGATATATTAAGTGCCCCATAAAGTTTATAGCCAATATTATAGATAAAGTCTTCTATTAATATAATGAAAGTTATATTTTCCAACTCCTTGCAATTACCTTCTGCTTATTATACAACCTACATCCTCAGAATAGGTTGGGCAAGGTATAGGACTATAAACCACTTGGTTAGCAGTCTGTTGTGTTGGTGAACACAATACTAGTTCATATATCGCACACAACACTATTAAAAACGACTGGTATCTGTAAATTACTTTCCAATTTTTTTAAAATGAATTTAAGCTAATTTGAAATCATTATGCATAATAATAATAATCTTCATAACCTAATTATAAATTAATTAGTAATTAGTGTTGTTGAGTATTATAAGAATTTTCGATAGATTTGGTATAAACGACTATTAGTTCCCAGGATTTCAAAAAAATCCTTCAGTTGTTGGAATCAGGTTGAGGAATCATATAAAAGAATACTTAATTTGGATACTTCTGATACCTTGTAAATGTGTAAAAAAAAATGGCAGAATTGAGAAAATGACAAATCTTAAATTTTAAACATTGTAACTATATGCTACATTAGACATTTAAAAAAGTACTTTTCAAAATCTGCATCAATCATTGGCCATAATTATATTACTTTTGAACAGAATTAGATGCTCAATGTACACTATCATGATGGAAATCTGTCCATAATGTCAAAAGCAATCACAAAAACTGAGTTATCCTAGACAGTGTTGTTGTTGTTAGTTGCGAAGTCGTGTCCGACCCATCGCGACCCCATGGACAATGTTCCTCCAGGCCTTCCTGTCCTCCATCATTCCACGGAGTCCATTTAAGCTTGCACCAACTGCTTCTTGTCCTGCCTTCAGGTGCTCTGGAGAATAGATTGACTCTGTCTTCTTTATGGCAGCTCCTTAGATATTGGAACACTCCTATCATGCTACTCCTAGTCCTTCTTTTCACTAAACTAGTCATACCCAATTCCAGCAACCGTTCTTTATATGTTTTAGCCTCCAGTCCCCTAATCATCTTTGTTGCTCTGTGAGTCAAGGGCAGGATGTGAGACACATTTTATTTTCTTAGTTTTTTGGGGGTCTCCAAAGGGACAAGATTATTTTGTTGTTAATTACAGTCACAATGCCAGGTTGACTATGTACTGGCTAGGCACAAAATTGGGCAAGCAAATCAGAAATGCCTTAAACTCACATCTAGGGAGTGGGTGGATTAGTCATTATTTTCATTTTGTGTGACTATATATGAAATGAAAATCCATGTATCTTCATATCTTTTATAGAGACTAAGCAGATGTAATGGTAGTTATTTCAGCTCTGTGAAGAAAATTCAAGCTCGGGCATCACAACTGAAATTTTCCTCCAGTGCTTCCCTCACAAAATACTGCTACCCATGCTCTGAAATTCTCTCCCAGGAGTAAATTAGCATAATGTTAGGGCAAAATATTATTTATTATGTGACATGATTTTTTTTTACTTTTCTTCAAAAGGCTGATTGAAATAGGAAACAGAAGATATGAGAATATCAATAATTTGCTCCCCAATCTCACGCTCTTAAATTTCCCAGGGGGAAGAATGGGGAGAAAGATATCTGAAATGTTTAATTTGTTCTATTCTTAACTCTGGAATTAAAGTTCTCATCTTCAAACTAAAGAAAAATATTAAATAGTAACCTTTGAGATGTGTTTCATTTATAAATTATATCAAGGAATATTGAGGGTGCAAAGTATTTTGTACAAATATGGATTCAAAGGCAAATTAATCCCAAAATTCAGAGAAGTAGGCAAATGAAAGAAACCATCAGATTTTTTCTCTCTTTTTTTTTCCTTTTTCTTTCTTAACAATGGGCTGCTTAAAGTCTAGTTCACTGTCATGAACTATGTTAGTAGAGCTAACATGGTTAGCATGGCTAGCTATTATAATTAAGCCATAGCTATAGTGCTATAGCATATGAGAAATTTCCACTCAGATACTCTTTAGTATGTCATTGTATGCTATCCTATATGCTATATCCTTGTAGATCAATTAGTCAAACCAGCAAAGATCTGGCTGGTTGTTTGTTATGTGTCATTCCTAGCTGCTATTTTATGTTACTTATAGTATTAAATTGTTTTTGTTTTTAATTGTTGGCCACCAAGAGTCATGCAATAAATTAATTACTTCATTGAAGTAGTATCACATAAGAATTTTTTCTTTTAAAAAAATACATCCTCAGTTTTTCTTATTTGAAATATTTATTTATTTATTTATTAAAAAATTATATACCGCCCTTTCCCAAAGGGACTCAGGGACAACAATAAAATCACATAAAAATAATATAAAAAACAGAAGTTAAAACCCAATCACACCCTTTCATTTCAATCCCAAGCCTGCCGGCACAACCAGGTCTTCACCGCCTTACGGAAGGGAAGGAGACTGGATATGGTCCTAATCTCCGGGGGAAGGTTGTTCCAGAGAGTCGGAGCCGCTACGGAGAAGGCCCTACCAGCCTACATTGTTTAGCCGATGGGACCCGCAGGAGGCCAACCCTGTGCGATCTAACCGGGCGCTGGGAGGCAAATGGTGGTTTAGACTAGACAAACCCAGTTCCTGCAGCTGTTCTTCATATGTTTTGATCTCCAGGCCTTTAATCATCTTAGTTGCTCTTCTCTGAACTTTTTCCAAAGTCTCAACATCTTTTTTGTACTACAGTGACCAGAATTGGTTGCAGTATTCCAGGTGTGGTCTCACTAGGGTTTTATAAAGCGATGCTAATACTTCTGATCTTGATTCTGTGCCTCTGTTTATACAACCCAGGATCGTATCAGCTTTTTTGGCTGCAGCTGCACACGGCTGGCTCATATTCAAGTGATCCTCCACTAGGACTCCAAAGTCCCTCTCGCAGTTACCGGTTTTGATGGCTGGCCAGTCTCTTCTTCAAAACCACCAGTGATGAAGCACCCACAATTTCTGAAGGCAAGCCGTTCCACCAGATAATTGTTCTCACAATTATTATGTCTCCAAAGCCCTTGAAAAGCAAAATAGGGAGAGGGTCGTCCTATCGTAGGGGAAGGAGGAGAGGCTATCCCAGAAGAGGGGACCACATCTGAGAAGCCACCACATTGAGGTCCCTAGCGATGGTGTCCCTTCCAGCGGGGGTCCTGCGCGTCCAGTCATCCTTCGGATGTTGGTTTCCTGATCTGGCCTGTCTCAAAGGGCTGGCTGGAAGGTAGCTTTCTCTATGCCTTGGAGCCAGGGGTGGGATTCAAAAGTTTTAGCAACCAGTTCTCTGCCCGGTTGCTGGGTGGGCATGGCCATGGTGGGCGTGGCCTAGTCGGCCTCCTGCACCACAGAGGGGACGGGGCATTTTTGCCCTCCCCAGGCTCCGGAAGCTTTCCTTGAGCCTCTGGGAGGGCGAAAACGGCCTCCCCCAGGCTCTGGAGGCCCTCCGGAAGCCAGAAACGGGCCCATTTTTGGACTTCTGGAACTTCCGGGAGGCCCATTTTTTGCCCTCCCAGAGCCTTCACTCGGGCCCTGTACTTCCCTGGGATCCAAAATGGGCCATGTGGAGACTCCTGGGAGGGGAGGGGTGAGGTGGGCGGGGCCAGACATTCATTGCAACTACCAGTTCAGCGAACCAGCGAATTAACATCTGGTTCGCCTGAACCGGCTGAATCCCACCCTTGCTTGGAACATAAATTTAGTAGCAAGGAAAAAAGGAAATGCCACTAGCAGGGCCTTGGGGTGAAAAGGGAGGCGTGTGCCCTTGACTTTGCCCTGAAGGGCCTCCTCTATTGACAAGTCACCCGGTGATGTGTATTGAGTTGTGTTGTTTTAATGTGTGGTTGTAAACCTCCCAGAGCAGAGGTCTCCAACCTTGGCAACTTTTAAGACTTGTGGACTTAAACTCCCAGAATCCCTCAGCCAGCAAAACTGGCTTGAGGAATTCTGGGAGTTGGAAGTCCACAAGTCTTAAAGTTGCCAAGGTTGGAGACCCCCTGTCCCAGAGTCACTTAGGTGAGATGGGTGGTGTAGAAATTTAATAATAATAATAATAAATAAATAAATGGACTCACCGCCCATGAAACTTAATGCCAGGCCAAGTAGGACAAGGGTGAATTCAACGTGGCTTCCTAATTGTCCTGATTATTCCCTGGCAGAGTCCCTGTGGCTTTGGCAGCCACGTGACAGGCCAAAGTTCAACAGGTTATGCCTCTTCCCAGCAGACAGCTGGAACTGGGCAGAAGGCTGTGCTCGTTGTATTTTGCCACGAGACAGTTCTTGGTTGAAAAGGAAGACAAACTGAAGGATGAGGATGAGGATGGTCTGGAATGTCTATACAGTTGGGGAGAGTCGGGGTCTGCATCCGGATTGTCACCCATGTTAAGAAAGTAGCTCAGAGTCACAAATGGAAGATGATGTGTAGGAGAAGGAGTGGCAGAACCTGGGAGTGGTGGAGTTAAAAGAGGGATCAGCCTAGCATCCCTACATGGTCACAAGTGGACCACGTTCAACTCCCCCTTGAATTACCATTGATCCTTATCTGACTCCCTAGCAGGTGCTAACCATTAGGGAGACAATTCCTATGCATAGGTTGTTTCGGGGGTGGGCTTCAAAAATGTTAGCAACGGGTTCTCTGCCTGGTTGTTGGGTGGGCGTGGCCATGGTGGGTGCAGCCTAGTCGGCCTCCTGCACTATGGTGGGGGAAGGGCATTTTCGCCCTCCCCAGGCTCCAGAGGTTTTTCTCAAGCTTCCGGGAGGGCGAAAACAGCCTTCCCCAGGCTCCGGAGGCTGGAAACGGACCTGTTTTCCAACTTCCGGTACATCTGGGAAGCCCATCTTTCGTGCTCCCCGGGCTCCAGAGGTTTTCTTCAAGCCTCCAGGAGGGCGAAAACAGCCTCCCTGGGCTCCGGAGGCCAGAAACAGGCCCGTTTCCAGTCTTCTGGAGCTTCTGGAAGGCCCGTTTTTCACCCTCCCTGAGCCTCCGCACGGGCCTTGTACTTACCTGGCATCCAAAATGGACCACGTGGGGACTCCTGGGAGGTGCGGGGTGGGGTGTGGTCAGCCAGGGGTGGGATTTTACGGGTTCACCGAACTGAGTAGACTCTTAGCAAGAGGATCACCGAACCCCTGCGAACCCCCATCCGCCCAACCCTGTAACCTTTATGTATAGACTGATCTTTCTAGCCTCTTAGATGAGCAACTTTACTGAAAGAATGAAAGAAAGAAAGAAAGAAAGAAAGAAAGAAAGAAAGAAAGAAAGGAAGGAAGTACGTAAGGAAGGAAGGACGGAAGGAAGGAAGGAAGAAAGAAAGAAAGAAAGAAAGAAAGAAAGAAAGAAAG
>JANHJO010003409.1:72695-83565 GCA_032468235.1 Pseudoxyrhopus heterurus | reverse complement strand
TCCTCCCCAACAGCTCACAACAGCTGATTGGGGCTGCTCTGCTCAATCAGTCTCTGCTGAAACTGGATTCAGCACAGGAGACAAAGGCGAAAAAAATCTGCCTCAGATTTTTTTCCCCTGTGCTAAAGCCAGTTTCAGTTTCAGTTTTAGCACAGACTGATTCAGCACGAGCAGCTGATTGGCAGGTGAATCAGCCTGGGAATACCCCCAATCAGCTGTTGTGCGGAGACAGCGATTCCTGCAGCCTTGCTGGGGAGGCATGTGCTCTGAAGCCTGGAACAGGTGCGACCTGTGGAGGGCAAAAATGGCGGGTGGGCGGGACTAAGACGCACCCTAATTTTCAGCCGCTTTTAGGGGGGGAAAGTGCATCTTATACTACAAAAAATACGCTACTTCAAATACCTTCAGAGTTATCCTTTACCACCATTTGATAACTAGGATAGCAAGGCAGTAAAATTGCCTACCGCCAAAAAAAAACAGCACACTGTTAAACACTTTTTACGAACTATTAGACATGTATGAAGATCCAAAAAGAACAACTTCCCCTGACTCAGAGGTATTCCAGTAACAATCCCCTTCATGCAATATGCCTAGTAGGTATTTTAGAAAAGATAAATGAATAAATATTTGCTCTTCTAAAGGATAAGTAAGTATTGTTAGTGACCCAGCTATCTTAGAACTGGAGGCACAAGTTGGGATAATCTGTAAAATAATGATCTTATTCTAAAAATTGAAACAAAAATGAAATAAACTGTGGATGAAAGACAGTGGAGAATTATATTTGGTAACCCATGGAAGTTCTTAACATAATTCGTTATTTTCCCTTATTTGAAGTGAAAACCAAGGCTAACAGATAAAGGAGAATTGTGTCATTTTAATATTCTTGCCTTTGTCATCTGTATTGTTATTTTTTTCTGCAGTTCCATCTCTTGGATTATTGTACGAAGTTGCGTTCTGTACCAGTGGTGCTTCTAGGCAAAATCAACCAACCATTGATGTTCACACTTCAATGCCCATGAGTAGATTAAGAAGAAAGGGGGAAATCCAACACTCAAATCTCAAAAGAACAATTCATCTCATTTCTCACCTTTTTATACAAGCTACTTGTTTCTGTAGCTTTCTGGAATTTTTCAGACTTAAAAAATGTAATAGATTAGGGACAGGTTGTTATATTAGAAATAATATGTGAGAAGACATAATCAGGTAACCAACTCAAATATTCGAAGTGAAAAATGAGCTCCCATCCTTGTCACTGTGACCCAGTTCCATAGCTCCCTGATTTCTCTTTTAATGGTAATTTCCTCTGAGAGGTATGGCTCTGCTTGCCTGAAAACATCAACTTGCCTTACTCATTTTAGGGACTGGGTGGAATGAACGAGTGATTTTCTTTTGAGCAGGCTTTAAATTTAATTTTATAGTTCTTAAATCCTAACACTACCTCCAATCCAAGTGAAAATTGCACATTACAACAACAACTAAAACTGTCATTTGGCTACTGAAATTGAAAGCACAAAATGAAGGGATGTGCTAGGAGATCACATGTGGCCTGCATGCCATAGGTTGTTCAACTCTAATGAATTAGAAGGAAACATGTTTGAAGCAAGGAGTCAGATCTAGGCATGTAAATTCCACATGGAAACATTATTTGATAATATTCTGCAATATTATCAAAACACAAATATATTACGTTAAATATATATGAATTATAAAACACACAAAGACAGACAGACAGACAGACACACACACACACACACACACACACATTTTCTCTCTCTCACTTTCCGTCCCCCTCTCTCTTACTAGCATACTTCTGCAAGGGTTAACTTTTTGGGGGGATCAACCAAGTGTTGATCCATTGGTTATGACAGGAGTTAACTGACTGGCTTGCTGCCCAAACAGAAAGAGAAAAGAAAAGGGAGAAGGATAGAGGAGGAGTGGAAGAGAGAGGGATGGAGGGAGGGAGGGAGAGAAAGAGAGAGAGAAAGAGAACATATTGCCATATTGCAGTTTTGCCTTTACTTTTCTTGTCCTATCTGGTTCTTCCTTCAGACCCCGGTACTTCTCCAGCTTCTCACATTTCTTTCTGATGTTACTGTCACTTGGCTTGGCTACTTCAATCACTAGCACTGTTTTCTAGTCCATATCTAGTACTATGATACCTAGTTGATTGGCCAGTATCCGCTCCCCAAGATGTACAGAAATCCTGATATACTTATTTTCTAAATGTAAACAATGCTTATATGAGCCAGCCATTCATATATAATATTTGTCTTTCCAGAACATGAAGTGGAACATTCCCTTCTGGTTACATCATGCTCTTTTTCTATTTCAGTTTGTTCAAAGAATGGCTGCAAGACAACAGGTGTGCCATAAGAAGATGCCAATAGGGCAAATAACTTCAGATGACTGAAAAGCTTTTAGAGCTACATGAAGGAAAGCAAAGAAACAAGAACACAATGCATTATTAAAATATTTGATCCCAATAGCAATGTCTCTCTTTGCTACTTACATACATGTTTATTCATTGCGATAGTAAAGTTTGTTCCTCTTTCTACTTGTGTCTGTATGTACACTTTTTTCTCTCTCAGATATACGTATCCTCTATTTTCCTGTTTGTTTTAAAAATATGCATCAGTGATGCCGATTGTGGTACTATAAAGAAGAAAGGATAATTGAAGATGGGTAACCTTGACATACAGCTATAAAGAATTGATAATTGCTGGAAATACCTGTATTGTTATGAAAGAGGGAACACAGATGTATTTGAAAGATTATTACCTTTGTGTATTGGTTTATTTAATGTTCCGTATTTATACTAGATGACTAATAAAAATTATTTTGAGAAAAATAATCCTGGCTTGTAAACAAAGCAGGGATTAGAATGGAAGTTCTAATAAGACAAGGATGGCCATATAAATAAAAATCTTAAGGGCTACATTCACTCAAGGTGCCTTTCATTGAGTTATCTAATTCTCTCTCTGTTGTCCTTTCTTTTTTTTAACATTCCCTTCTCCCTCTCTCTTCCTTAAGACAGAACTTATAGAAAAGAGAAATGCATTCATTACCAATCATAAACTTATGTCTCACGTAACTGTTTTGAAAATAATCCAAGTAGTATATGAAATCCAGGCATCAGGTTCTCCAATAGATTCAGAAGAAACCTGCTGGATTAGTGAAGGTGCCTGAACAAAACTCAAAATTTAACAAGACTTCAAAATAATATTGTGAAACTGGAAAGTATTCAGAAAAGATAATCTAAAATGATTATGGGTGAAAAACAATATTCCTGAAAAACAGCTATGCTTTCCAAACATGGTAGTTTAGAAAAAAACATGAAATTAGACCTGATAACTAATGTAGCTAAACAATAGGAAATTAAAGGCAGACAAAATATGCTTTCACAAACTATGTGATTAATCTGTGGAATGTACTCCCAAAATTGTGATGATATACTGTATATCCATTTGAATGTTTTTAGAAACAGATTAGACAATTAAGGATTAGATATTGATTGCTATACTGGTTTTTAAACATTTTATTGGATTGTTGTTTTAACTCTGTGAGCATTCAGAATCACTTTGGTGAAAAGGGCAGCTATACAAATCAAAACAAATCAAACCAATTCAAAATAAATAATATCAGTAGTCATTAGGATACTGGGAATGTGAACAGGATGGTGGGACTATATCGCTCGTGAACTTCTCAGTGACATGTGACCTTATAATAACTGACAGTATTGTATTTCCATTCTACACGTGAAGTATTTTAGACAGGTTACAAAACATAGTTTAAACATTAAAATTATCAAAAATGTTTTAACAGCTTAAGAAAACAATAAAATAATTTAAAAATGCAATAAAAACTAGATTTTACAGTCTTTTGCTTTAATCTTTTATTGAAAGAGTAGTTTAAAAACAGAACTAATTAATTAAAAGAGCAGATGGCTCTTTCTCTATGTTTCTCTGAAGATCTTTAAAGAGAATGGATAGCAATCTCTTGGGGATATACTAGAACTGGATTTTCTGCCTCCAGATGGCAGGAATGATAAACTAGATGTGAACTGAGTGGCCTATAAGGCTTCCTTCAATTCAGTGGTTCTAGAATCTTTTTGCTTACTATTGATTTCAAACGGAACACATGCTTTTTTTCACATATGAAACAACTGAGGGAAGCTTTGAATTTTTAGATAAAATTGTGAGGAGAAAAGACGTTTTGCTATGTGGCTAACAAATGATATACAAAAATTGATTTATTTTTTTTTAATTGAATATGAACTAAGTCACTTGAAATAGATGTTTCCAAAGGCATTTTTTTAAAAATAAAAATAAAATGCAACTATGCACAAACGTGATGCTGATAAAACACAGAAACCAGAAATAGGCAATGTTAGCATACTGAATGCTTTTGTTGTGCTGACTGGAAATTCCATGAATTATAACTTGAACACACACACAATATATCAATTTCTTATATTTGGGATAGATATTGAATTAAATTAATTCATTGTGCAATATTCCTTGTGTTCCTATATTGTGTAGTTATTAGGGTATAGGTTTCTTTTTTGTTTCCAAGATTAAGAATATATAATGATGGATATATTTGGCAGTTTAATTTTCTCCATTGCTGTTTTTTAAAATCTGAGATTTTTTTTCAACAATTATTTAAAAAGTTATATTTTATCTGAATGAAATCTCTAGCAATTATGCACTTTCAAGTCTAACCTGTCTTTGAAATACTGTGAATGGAAAAACTGTCTAACTACAGAGCTAAAAGTGAAATGAGCTAAATGAAGAAGAGAAATAAAAATCAAATGAGCATTCATAACCATGTGCATAATAACATTTCTTGTTTGAAGTGTTAATGCAAATTCCTTGTGTGTCCAATCACACTTGGCCAATAAATTGATTGACTGATTAATAGAATGTATGTTGCGCAGTGCCAACCTCCTCCTGCTGCTTCTCCTCCTCCCACACAAATGAAAAAAATCAAATATATCAAAAGTTGTAATATGTACAGGACAGAGGGAACAGCCCTGAAGGACAGGAGGAAAAGTCGCTACCAAGACAATAGTCAGATAAAAGAGGACTGAGTCTGGAGAAAGAATGTAATCTGAATAATTCACCCCTTCTTATGAAGGTAAAGGGAGGGAAGCAAGAAGTACATTCAGACCTGCAAGAGTCTGTTATTATGGTTTTACAATAATTGTAGTATTAACCTACATTACATTGGATTCCTAATCTGATCTACCTTGAAGGACTGACATAATGAATAATCATTAAAGTAATAGTCAGATGCTTATAATTCTAAACCTTCACATGAAAATGTTGAAAACACAGGTGCCATTAAAAGTCTGAGCCCTTTAATTTCTGTATAAGGTACACAGAAGGGTATAATACCTACTATATAGATAGATATCAAAGAAGAAAACAGTAGCAATTATAATAATCAGATATGATGATTATCTATTAAATTTTTCTGAGAAATATAGTCATATATAGTTCATCTTAATGGGGCTTGCAAGGAACAACTTTCGGCTTTGTGAATTTTTGTTCAATTGTTAATGCCTCAGCCTTTCACAATCCATAAGCAAGTATTTTCTTCTATGCAAAAGGAAGTACATATTGCATGTACATTAAATCTTTTAGAATTGGGCTTCGAAAATCCAGATAACCATAGGTGGCAGCAAAGAAAAACACAAAATGCCTGCTATCTAGAATCATCTACAGCAGAGGTGTCAAACTGGTGGCCTGCGGGACATAGCAATAGCACTGTATTTATATACCGCCTATCAGGGCTTGCAAACCTCTCTAAGCGGTTTACAATGTCAGCATATTGCCCCCAACAAACTGGGTTCTCAGATTGTTGCATCATGTGCAGCATCATGTGCAGGCCACGCCCACCCCAGCTCCGCAAAGGCAAAAAAATGTCGTGATATGTCATGTGACATCACATGAAGCAATCAAGCTTGACACCCATGATCTATAGCTTTGCAATGTAGACCTGGGCCTCCTAATATAAGTTCACCTAAGATAAAACAGTGGCTATGTTTGTTCTTTGCCAAGCTGATTTTAGAAATGAAGAATGAATTGGTTAATGCTCCTAAAATATTAAAAGTCTAGGGATTTTATGGGTCCGGGGATACCCAACTGCATCATGCTAAAAACAGGTTGTTTTAACACAATTTAATCAAGCCCACCTTCTAGTAATTCACATTATCATATGAGAAGAGTATAAAATGTAAGAGACTAAGTGCAGTATGGAAAGGTTTTTTTTTTAAAATAGTATATTTATTCTGAATTTTTTCTGTCCTTTTGCATTACCTCAACCCTAATATTCTTCAGTGGAGATAGTTCAAAAATTCAGGTATAAGTCATGAAGTTTGTTTGTATACAGAATATACAGATTCTACACAAAGAACAAAGGAAAAGACTTTCGCTGTGACAACATTGGTTAAGTTCAATGAAGAATATAGAGAAAGACAAAAGATTGACATACTGTCATTCACTCACATGTCATCCTTGCTAAGCCAATCATGAGAACCGAGCTACAATTTAGTATAATCAAGTGAAGCAAAAGTTGTAAATATGCTCCTGGTTTATTTCAGTACAATCCTATATAAAATTATTCAAAATCTCATTGTGTTTCTCAATAAAAATAAAGAGGGGATTTAAAAAACGTGGAGCTGATGGCCAAAGTATCTAAAGAATACCAGATTGGGGAAATAGCTGTACAGTATTGAATTTGTAATTTTTGCTTTCATGAAGAGCCAGTGGTCAAAGTATGGGGTTTGGACTGATTCAACTCTGTTTCAGGTACATTCATAGTTGTAGAAATGTACTGGGTAACTTTGGATTAGTCATCGTGCCTCACAGTATATGTTACAAGGTTATTGTAGTGAGGATAAAATTAAACAGTAATCTCTATGCAAGCCACTTGAAGGTCCAGGAGAAAATAAAAGTTTCCATATCTAACAAATATATGCATATTGATGTCCTTACATATACATTCATTCACCATTCAAGTTTCCTTGAATAAATCAGTGTGGACTGATTTATGACAGAAAATCATTCTTCACTTTCTATACAAAAATTCCATAATGTTCTGATCAAAATTGGGGCCTCAAATTGTGAAATCAAATAAATAATCAGAGATGGGGGCATAGAGACAGATAGACTGACTGACTGCCTATTGGAATATTTTGCCTGAAATAAGTTTCAGGAGAATAAACCGAATATATGACAGAATCTGTTAGGAAGATTGAATACTATTATTGAGAAATAATTAAGATTAAGTACTACTATTGATAAATAACAGCTCTATTTGACATTATATTGTATACAAGCCAGACAGAAAGTCCCTCTCTCAAAAATCACCCAAAATAGATTCTGAGTAACTTCAGAAACTGTTGCTAACATGAAAGATGACAGAGAGAACAAAATTGTGGCTCTTGAAAATATTTAGATAACTTTCTCCAACTGTCAATATGTTTTCCAGGAGGCGAAAGTATCCATCAGGGTTTTACTCACTGGCTAAACCCTTCGGTTGGGCCAAGACATTAAGTATGATGACTGAAACAGTGATACAGCATTAACTGCTGAAGCCCTTTAAATATTTCCAGGCATACTTTCTACAATTGGCAGAACACTTGTTTTGTAAAGCATTGTCCTGAAGTAATAGCATAGCAACAGCAAGTTAAAACAGAACTGAGCCAAGTTAATAGTGTTTAAGCTGTTTGCTGAATAATAGTATTCACATGTACATTCAATCAGAATGAAATAAACAAAAAGTTTGATACAGATAGATCTTCCTAAGGTGATGTTACTGGGACAACAGCAATTGTGCTTCTTTTCTTTAAATGTATCATCAGTGGCTTGCGCTAATTTTAAATCCAGAAAGTCTTTCTCTGGTACACAGTGGCTATAAATGCCAAATCAATTTTCAACAGATAATAAAGTCCATGTTTTACAATCAGCAATGCAATGTTTTACTACCCAGAATGTAAGCTAATAATATATAGCTCTGCTAAATGGAAAATGCAGATATACTGTTTAAAAAAGGGCTGGCTGTGAGATGATGGATCATTTCGGCTGGGACCTTATAGCTTATGTGTACAAATGTTTTGAAAATATCACATGATGTAACCATGTGTTTAAAATTATAGCCAGTTAAGTTCTCTGCTAAGAAAAATATGTGGGCAATTTATGAAATGCACTCCAGGATGGAGATGTCTTAAGTAAAACCAGATTTGAAAACACTCCCTCCTCCCTTTTTTCCCCCCCTGGAAACATGAACTTAAAAAGTTTTGCAGCCACATCTGGAGAGCAGAAGTAAAGAAGGGGTGGTCTGACCTAATACCAGCCATCTTCTGAAAGAACAGCATTATTTCTGGGCTGCAATGACTATGATTAGTGATTGTCCTTTTAAGGCAACTATCCTGAAGATTGCTAAGGGCAACAATAAAGCATTCTGTAGGCCAACATCTGCTATTTGAAAGGATGGTAAAATGACTGGTAGATTTGTAATTTTACACACACACAAAAAAACCCAACCTTAAACCAATGCTAATAACAAAACAAATTCATAAACTGTGGCTGATGTTTTGTTTAAAAAGTGAACAGTACAAAATTACTGCCATTCTGTACAATTTGAATTATGTCTACTCAGAGGTAATTCCTACTAAATCCAAGATATTATAAAACTCCAACCTTAAAGACATGTATACTTTATATATGATTTACTGAACTTACTGAAAATTAAGGCCTAGTTTCATAGTATTATTATAGGACTGTGTATTATGGACTAACTTGAAATGTTATGTAGTAAAATGTCATGTACTGCTACTATCCATATATCTATATGAATTTATTTAAAATATTCACCTTATTGTACTGTAATTCTCCCTCCTCAGCAGGAGTGGCTTTAGAAAGGTTTCCACCTACAGCAAACATTTATAGCTAATCACACTTGTAACTAATTCTAAGAGTATTATTGCTATACTGAAAACCAGAAAAGATATGAGTACTGTATGTAATCCCTCTTTTTTTTTTTCTTGCAATGCAAGAATCCCAAATACCTGAATTTCTTGAAAGAATGCTTCTCCGAAACTCAAGGCACATACATACAACAGCAATGACATAATATTGATTTCATAAAATTTAAACATCTTTTCCTCTCCGGAGCATTATATCTTTATTTTAAAAGTACAAAATCTTTCCCAGATGGTTAATAATGCCGATTTGGAGGAAAAAATACCAACAATATAATAATAAAAGGCTGAAATATGCTATGAACAGATTGAGAGGCAGTGCATCCTAAAAGAAGGGGGGGTAGGGACTACAGATGGGTGTCAAAAATAGCCAAGTGTCAGATCTGCTCAAGTATCTCCATTCTGGCACATGCTCTCAGTCACAGCTGTTAGGGTATTCTCTGTATCCAAGTGCAAGGTTTTCTAACGCTCAGAGCTAACATTAAGACTCTCTCTTCCCAAAAGCCTTGCTTGTACATCATTTTGGTTTCCAGTTAAAAAGCCTGCTGGAAATTAAAATTTTATGTAATTATTAAATTCTACAGCACTGATAAGTCTCTATAGAAACAAGTGGAGTTCAACCCCTTTTTATTAAAGATGCATGGTGATTTAACTAGTAGGTAGATTAAGTAATTTGAGAGCCAATGACTTATTAAGTTTAAAGATACAGATACTGTATATGCATGCTTTAGACGCTCTGTGACAGTTTAAGTATCACAAAACTATTTATTTCTTTATAACAAACATAACATTTGAAAGAAGCATTTACAGTTTATATATCCATACATGCAAGACTCCTATAGAAAACATTGCAGCACTTCAATGTGAAGGATCACTGCAGTCATAGCTATGTTATTAATTAAGATTATTTCTCTCAGAATATAAGATCTGTACATTATCACTTCCAAACAAAGAGTTGAAACTGGTATTTCCCATCTTTGGTTGATATTTGTTCAAATTAGTTTGCCTGTGTCTCTGCACCAATTCTCAGCCTTGTTCTATGAGCACATATATTCTCACTTTCTTGATTTGGGACTGCAATTGTGACAAAAAAAATCAGTGATAGAAATGACCAGGAATACACATCCTAGAAGAAAATAAATTCTCCAAACACTGGCAAAACCTACATACAACTGTGGTCAAAGCAAACTGGCAGATACTATTTCAAAACACCATCTGTGGTGGGTACACACTCTTCAGCAAAGACAGCATCCTTTATTCTCTCCCCCCCCCCACCTAAAATAGCCAATCAGTTATAGAATCACTCACTGTTATTTAAAATCTATATATAAGTAAACTAATTATCATTACATGAATGTATTGCAAATATACATGTACATTTCAGAATGCACACTCAAGAGAAAGATTCCATTCTTCCTTCGTTTACAAAAGATTTTCTTTTCCTCTCACACACATACTCCTCCCCCCCCAAATCCCTTCACATAATTTACTCGACACCAATGAAATATTTCCACTGGCAGAACCATTTATCAATTAGGCAAGAGGTCAAGGTCCAAGGATAATATTTTCAGGAGGAAACTGACATGCTAAAAATTTCCACTTCCACAACAGTTTCACTCATTCAGCAGATCTGCAATTTTAAGGAGATGTTAAGGAGAAATACAGTTCCAATATTCAGCTGCTGCTTGTGAAAGACAGCGGGTTGGTTTTAAGTGCAAAATCAGAAGCAATTTGTTGTATTCCCTCTCACTTCAGGTCTCTAACACAAACAGCTTTTCCAAAAGCTCATTGTGAGGACTTTCCTCGCGATTACACAAGTCTTCCTTCCTTGATGTAAGATTCACAGATAAAAGAATATAGTCAAACGTAAGAAATAAAACCCCT